>CAUYSK010021021.1:0-32478 GCA_963575035.1 Avahi laniger
CACTTAAAAATTAGATGCTAACACAAAGAGTGCAATGCACACCACCCGAAGGATGGACATATTTGAAACTTGGACTTGGAGGGGGGGGCAAGGGCAACATACGTAACCTAAACATCTGTACCCCCACAATATGCTGAAATAAAAAAAAATTGCTTAAAAAAAAATTAGATGCTAAGATAATCCTTTCGTCAATCAGTTTATCCATTTTAAATGTATTCAGGCTTAATGTCAAAATCCCTAAGAATGTTTACACTTCATGAACCATCAACTTTCATTTATTCTAAAGATAATGGATATATGCTAAAATATTAGTACAAGAATGCTTATTATACCTTTGCTTATAGTAAAGAAAATTGGGGAATTCATTAAATAAGGAATGCCCTGAACAATTCATAAGTTATTTTTGTCAATGTATATTTAATAAATAGATAAATATTTTAAATGAAAAAAACCTAAGCTATAAGACAATACATAGAGAATAATAAAATTATGAGTATGTCAAATATATATATTATGTTAATGCCAGTTTTCACTAGGTGGAATCTTCATTATTTTTATTCATTTATTCATTTAGACTATTTTCTGTATTAGAACATAACTTAGAAAAGTGTCTTTTAATAGTTTTTGTCTGAGCTGCAGAGATTAATCCTTTGAGACTATTCATTCCACTACAGTTTTCTTCAATCACATTGTTTAATTTTATGATTTATCATTTCCAGGTAGTTATATAGATATGTCAATGGGAATAATGTATGGAAAAAAGCACTCTGAGTCACTCAAAATATAATATATAGGCCATAGGAATGTTATCGAATATTTATTTTCATTTCTCCTTTTTATTTAGTTATTTTTTGAGCCAAGAACCAGACATGAGGAAGAAGTGGATACACTTCTTATTGTCTTTCAGAAAATAGAATTTTCACATTTTTGCCATTGTTGTGTGCTTATCTAAGTGGTATTTTGTGTGGTTGTTTGTTGATATTTGCAATTCAAGTTCATCATACTTGTCATTAGAATTGTTTCCTAAATGCTATTAATAGGTTGACTCTCATATCTAGCTTTGAATTCCATTTTTAGTTTTTAAATTTGTCTATGTTTTTACAGAAATTTCAATGGGAATTTGGAAGAGGCAGTAGCTGGTATTGCTGGTCAAATGCAAGTAGAACTAAGATTAATTATAAGGGATAGCCGGTTATGCAAGGATTTGGAATGCTATGCGTTATTTGTTTTTTTTCCTTCTGAAAAGCAAGAGTAATAGAAGGAAGTGTTAATGAATTATAGTGCAAAACATTTAACACTCCCTAGGAAAGTAACAGCTCTAATACTTATCAACTTTCCTGCCAAGAGGCCATTAATATAACCAGCATGAATTTCACAGGGAGTAGGATGAAATGTAGGTGGATAGATAGATAGATCAATAGATACCTCTTCAGATGAACCTCAGTTAATGAAATTAGTGATTAAATTAAGGTGGTGAATAGCAGGGGAAAGAGAACACTCTTGTGTTTCTAATTTGAGCAATATTGGGTCCTATGTTGCCATTTAATGGGATAACAAATCATAAAAAGACACAAGAGTTTTGGGAATTTATGATAAGTAAAATTTTGGAAATATTGATTCTGATGTGTGAATAGGAAATATCGTAATTGGCAATAAGCTAATGGGAAAAGAAGGAAGGATTCTGGCCATGTTAATTCACATTTTAATCAATATGTAATGTTACATGCCACGTGACAGATACTGAACAAAGACTTGTCATTTTATAGTGAATAAGGCAAAATCCACTTTCCCTCTCCTGCCAGAGACTTTATTTAACAGCATGAATAAGTACAAACCACACAGGCTGCCACTGACAAAATAACTTAGGTTTTGTTAATTAAAAAGCAATTTGTTTTGTTTTGTTGTTTACTTTGGTTTATTACTAACCTAGTGAAGACTAAACCAGGGGCCTTAAAAAAAGGATATGTAAGAGAATGTCTCCCTTGTTTCTTACAAGGTAAGCCCAAAGTTCTAAGTGTGTGAAATAAGGAGTAAGAAACCCACCAGACAGAGTACTTCAAAATGGAAGACTACTTTATTTTGTACCACTTTAGACTAAAGTACTACAATAACACTCAAGTTTCTGTCTGAGGAAATTCTCGCTCTGCTACAGTTACATGTTTGCATTTCATTTTTCAGCATGTCACTGAGTCTATTTCAACAGAGCTTTCAATAGACCAGGCCTGAGTGTTCCTAACACAGATGGGCAATAGGCAATTGAATCCCAGAAAAGTATGTACTTCATTTAAAATAGTACAGAGGACTAGAGTCTAGTACATGACTCACTAATCCAGTCATTGGGAGAAACCACACAACTTATCCCAGGAAATCATTATCCATTTTTTATCATCCTCATTCTAATAAAAGTGACACAACACATTGTCATAACAGAGGACTCAATCGAGAGCCCTACAAAACTGAGGTTATATTTGTTCTTATTAGTAGGAGTGAATTATTCAATTTAATTGATAGTACAAGGGCTAGACGTTTCTATCAGAATATCTACTACAAAGCTGTGTCACACTAACATTTTTTATCTGTGCATCTATCGCTTTTATTCTTTTCTTTTTCCCTGTGCATTTTCCCCTTGCTTTCTACCATCCTTCTCATTTGCTTCTTACCCTGTGAATATTTATGCATTAGCAATGAACTTATGAAATTTGCTTACCCCTTTTGCTGACACTTAAGGATAAAGCAGGTGTGTGCCTAAATTTAGCCCAAATGTGGACTGTATTTTCTGTCTCAACTAGTTGATTTTGTGTCTCATAAGCACCATCTCAAATATTCTATTGTTTGTTTTCATTTTTATCAAGGCCACTACAAGGCAATAAAGTGGCTGACCCTGTCCTCTAGCACCCTTCAGTGAGGTTACTTTAGCACCAGGCGTGAGCTGGCGGCACTTCAAGAGACTAGTGATACGGTGTTGCATTGTTGGGCGATTATCAAGCCATGTCCACCGAGACTGAAGAATTCTTTAGAAATATTGAATGGAGAAAATTAAACATGAACTAAGAACCCAGATGAGTGTGTTACTTAAGGGCCATGAAATTATTTGGAAACATAATTATGAAAAAGGATGACATGATTCTAGGGTGGGAGATCAACTTTGCCTCTGATTTTTACTCTTAATAATATGGAAAAAAATCCTTTTATGTGAAATGAAATTCACTAGACATTTCCATTAAGTTTCTTATTATATATTTACTAATTAAAAGCCTTTTTTAACCTTTAAATGATGAATTACCAGTAAATACCTCCCTAATATTTACATACCTAGTACAATTTCGTTTAGAGTAAAAGGCAGCCAGCATAGCATAATTTATTAAGAAGAGAAATTGAGCTCTTCATAAAGTGCTGAAAATGTGTTCCTCTGGCATATTCCAAACACAGATCCTTGAAAAAACTCAATTAATAATGTGTTGAGATGTATCTGTGCACTACCCACTAATCACAGGATGAAAACATACATTCTTTAAAGTTTTTTTTTTATTTTTAAATGTTTAATCTCAAAACATAAATTTGCCCCTACAGAGAACATCAAAAGACAAATTCTCTTAATGACATTTTACAATTAGTTTTAATATCCGTGAACTAAGCACATAAATTCTTCTAGTTGCAGCATATGCAAATGTGTTTCTGGGTATCTTTGAAGTAGCTGTTATTAAATGCAGATACCATCTCTGCTTGGGGCTGGGTATTAAAATAATTTTTACAAAATAACAAAAGATACTGTATACTATTTTCTAGATGATTTGTTTCATTCAGTAAGTTTCCTTAGACAAGAAGCACAAAAATATTATATCTCGAATTCCATGATGTATACTCATGGAATGTGAGTTAAAGTATGAACAAAGGTTTTAAAATAATTGAAGTCAAAATACTCAATCTAGAAAGGAAGACATAATTAATCTTGGACAAAATCCATCCCAAATCAAAAATTTTACTTAGGAAATTTGAATTAGATATGTGATAAAACAAATTATGCCAAGTGATGAAAATCTTACTGTATCTTCTGCATCTGTGTCATATTTTAAAAATCCCTTTAAATCATATAAAATGAAAATTTTAGTGTAAGTATGGCAAGTTGGAGATTGAACAGATTTTCACATTAAAATATTTATTGGAATAAAATGTAATGGTTTTATTCATAGACCTGATTCATACCTTCTCTAAAGTAAGTGAAAAATAAAATATTTACATAACCAAACTTGGAAAGAATTGCTAATTTTAAATTGAAAATCTCATACCGTATTCAATGCACAATAAGGACTAAGAGTTTGATAATTAGGGTAGAACAGTGTTTCTTAAATGAGAAGTGACTGCCATTAAGTATAACTAAAGTATTTTCAGGGAATCATGAAACTGAAACCTAAGTTAACTCCATGGGGTACTCATATTAGACTTAGTTAATTTTGTTCTAGGCAAAGAGCTTCACAATGATAAGAGAAATGCTATTGCTAAACTTTAAGGAAAACACATAGTAGAATAATAAAGGAAAACAGTATTCATGAATTGTGAAAAATGTCTTAGCATCTAAAATTTCTAAAATTCTAGAATTGATTATTAAATAAGATATGCCAGAGGCAGTTAAAGAAGTGATTTAATCTTATTCTCTTTTTAAAGAGTTAATACATTGTTATACCATGATAATAATATAGAAAAATAAATTACTATAAAGGATATGGCAGTAGTGTGTTAGACAAGTTGGAATTGGGTAGAACAAGCATTCTGATTATTCAGTTTCAATGAAAGATAATATTTGGTGGAATTCTTAAGGCTTTCTCCATGTTTCTGTCTTGTTTAGTTTTCTGATAAACAAATACAGTCATAGAGGGAATATTTAGTATAGAGGTGGTTTCCAAAAGAGTGGGACAATTAGTTAATGGTTAATCATTTAAAAAATTATAAATAAGGATTTTAAAAGCCCAGTAGCACATTTTCATTATGAAGTAAAACTAGAAAAAATTTACAGGTATAATAATGTTCTTATAGTTTGGTCTTAGAAAGCCATAATTCATCAGTAGCTCATGGATGAGACTGTGTGGAAAAGAATCTAGGAAGATGTTTCCATTTCTAGCAGTATGACAGACTACAAATCCTGAAAACCTTATCATTAAAAAGTAACTAAAATAATAAATACATATTTTAAAACATTTTAATTCAAAGATAATAAAACAAAAATTAATTTCCTCAGAAACCAGATCCAGGATTTAAAAAAAAAAAACAGCATTATTGAGGTATAATTGACATTGTATAAACTGCATGTATTTAAAATGTATGATTTGATAACTTTTGACAAATTCATAAACTTATGAAAAACTCACCACATTTAAGATCATGAAGATGTCTGTCTCTCCAAAAATTTTCTCTGTGATCGTTTGGTAGTCCCTTTATTACACCCCTCCCGACACTCTCCTGAGACAAACACGTATTTGTTCTACAGCTATACATTGGTTTGCATTTTCTAAAATTTCATGTATACTACAAAATATAATATGTACTCTTTTTTATGTATTACATCTTCAGTGAGTGTCATTATTTTGAGGTTCATTCGTGTAGAGGTGTGTATCCATAGTTCATTCTTTTATTGCTGAATGATATTCTATTACAGGAATATTCCACAGTTCATTCATATGTTGACCAAATAATGGGCATTTGGATTATTTCCATTTTGTGGCTATTACAAATAAAGTTGTGATGAGCATTCCTGTACAAGCCTGTATATGTTTTCATTTCTTTTAAGTAAATATATGGGGTAGAATATTACATGATGTGGTAGTGGTATATTTAACTTTTTTAGGAAACTGCTGAATTTTCTAAAGTAGTGATAACATTTCCACTAGAAGGGATACATGCTCCAGTTTCTCCACAACCTTGCCAACACTTTTATGGCCAAATCTTTTAATTTTAGCCATTTTAATATTTTCCTAGTGTTATTGTGGTTTTAATTTGCATTTTTCTAATGACGAATGATGTTGAGTATCTTTTCATTTGCATATTTTCCATTTGTTTATCTTCTTTGATGAAGTGTCTGTGGTAATATTCTTGGTAAAGTGTCCAAGTCAAATCTTTGATGCATTTTTTGTTTGGTATTTGTTTTTTTATTATTAAATTTTCATAGTTGTTTAATGTGTGTATATATATATATAATATGTATATGTTGGCTACAGGAAAATATGACACATATAAGCAGAAAAATCAATCAAAATGAGAAATATTAGAATTAACAGTTTTGCATGACTGATTTTTCTCCTCATTATGTATTATATTTTCTGACTTTTGTTGTCCTGTAAGTTTTTGTTTGATGCCAGATATTACAATTTTACTCTTAAGGTATTGGATATTTCAATATTCCTATAAATATTATTGAGCTTTTTCCTGTGATGCAGTTATATTACTTGGAAACCACTTGATCTTTTCAGGTTTTACTTTTAAGATTTCTAAATGGGTGCTCAATCTAGGGATATTTATTCCCCACTACTTAGTCAAGACTTTTTCTGTACTCTGTACAATATTTCATGAATATTTTTCCAGTCTACCTGGTAGGAGCAGACACTGTTCCTGGCCCTTTGTGAGCAACCGGCACTGAAACCTCTAAATGTTTGAAAACAGCTTCACATACATACATATGGAAACTTGTTATTGTGAAAAGGCAGTATTCATGATCAGTGGTGAAGAAAGGTATTAAAAGATGTTTTAGAGTAAATTTCTAATAAAAGTGATTTCTTTCCCTAATGAAACAAAACAAAATAAAAAACCAGGAAAATTATCTTACAAGTACCTGCAATTCCAGATGAATTTTAAGCTGAAATGTGAAATACAAGTGCTTAAAATACTTCAATACAATGTAGAAAATATATTCACAATTCTGGGGAAAGAAAACAATTTGTTTTGCTTTGTTTTATAAACAAAATAGAAAAACCATAATAGAAAAAATGGGGGAAAAGTTGAAAGCATCCCCCTAATAACTGGAACAAGACCAGGGTACCCACTGTCATCACTTCTATTCAACACAGTACTGAAAGTCCTAACCAGAGCAATCAGGCAAGAGAAAGAAAGAAAGGGAACTTGTTTGGGAATTCTGGTTTAAAATGAGTTGACTTTCTCCAAAAGTTAAACGATCCAGCTTCACTTAAAAATATGAATTGTTTATAATGAAATTTATAGACAAGAGGTATTTTGATAGAAGAAATATTCACTGTAAATAATTTTTATTTATAAGCATAATATATTTACATTTCTTTCAATATATTTTAAATCAATTGACATAAATCATTCCTATTCAAAAATTAAAATGAAATGAAGTCTTATTTTTGTATGCAATATAGGTTAAAAAAGACTCCAGAAAAAAATGAAAATTATGTTGTAATATTGGAATTTTCGTCTAACAGTTGCACTGTTTCCAAATGTAATACCTGTTTGTTGGCATTTCATTATGTAATTATTTTTTGGAATGAATTAACTGCCAGACAGAGTAAGGATTCTGGCACTAGAAACTCATTCTGGACACAGAATTTGATATGATCGAAACTAAGATATCAAATCATAGGATGAGTAGTCTGTATAGGGTTCATGTACTCCCTGTAATGGTGGAACACAATTTTGTGTGTGTGTTTGCCGAGGTATCTTTTTCAATACCTTTTACCACAGTATCATAGGTATTTATGATCCACGAAGAACACTTTTTAAGTAAAGTAATTGGGAAGGACAAAGGGTTTAAGGAAAGTTGAAAGAGGTTGTAGTTAATAATTGCTCTTATCCTGCCCCTGCCCTGCTGGCCCTGTTCTCATATCTTTTAGGCGTATTGCTTTATTTCTTTAGTTAGAGGTAAACCATTGAAGATTTATAGATGCATTTTTTATAAAAGTTTTTATTATATAAAATTACCACTAAAAATGGCATTGAGGGGAATTTGCTATTTAGCTATGGATATTGCTGTTATCTGTACTTATATATTCAAGAAATTCAAATTATCTAAAACCACTTCAAAGTTTTAAAGTATCTGATTTCCCAAGGGACCCGAGCAGGAGGAGAGTTGCTGTGGAGGCTTGGGCTTGAGCCAGCAGGGGCTCCTTTGACCGATGGCTGATTTATGGACTAGGCACAAGCCACCAGGAATGACTCAGTAATTGGGTCAGGTGCTACAGTCGGGCCAGAAAAGGAGAAGGAGTCCTTCCAGGAATAGGACGTGAGAGAGACACAAGTCCCACACTTGCTGGGTAAAGCTGTGGCCACTGGGACTGCCACATTTTCCCTGTACTAAGGCCTCTGTCCAGCAGCAGATGCCTCTCACCCAAGCATTTTGTGAGGGGCCAAAGACTGCTCTGCCCCACCCATAAAGTGTGGTGCATGCATCTGCCATTGTGGGGTCTGAGCACAAGTTTGCCTGGTATAGCTCCACACAACTTTACCCCGCCATGTGAAACAGAGCTTGGAATTCAAACTCCTGGGTGTTGTACAACACAATCTACCACCTGGGACACCTTAGCAATTTTCCCAAGCAACAGCGGTTGGATATAAACATCCTACCACTACCACTGCAGTTGGCTCTTACCTGTAAGAGCTACCTCCTGGCCTGGACCCTGGCCCACACAGCCCATTGAAACCATGACTAACACAAGTCATGGGAAACAGAAGAGCATTTCACAACCACTGCTACTGCCATTGTCCATGCCAGCACAACTAAACAGGAGGCTACAACTGCATCTTAGAATGTCATCCAAAGGCCCAAGAATCCGCCCATTTAGAACTATTAACAAAGATACTAGCATACGCTGCCCCAGGTAAAAAGGATAGACACACTTAGCCCATAGCTATCACTGAACTGTAAATACGAGCCTAACTGGCATTCCAGTCCCCAGCACAACTTCACCACAGCCCGCACCAGTAACATCCTGACACTCTGAAGGAATAACAACTACCAATAACACTATTTGTAGCCAAAGAAAACATTCAGAGTCTTCACTACTGTATGTACCCAGAAACAAAATCAAAGTCCCCTTCAAAACAAACATTATAGTCACATCTTCAAGAAAAACTACCCCCAAAAAAATATAAATTAGAAAATAATAAGAAGCAACCGTTGCTCCAAATGCAAAGAAATCAATGTAAAGACAAAGAAAACATGAAAAACCAAGACATCCTCAAAGGACGATAATAATTCCCCAGCAATAATTTTTAAGCAAAAAGAAATCCTTGAAATGCCAGATAAAGAATTTAAAATGTTGATATTAAACAAGTTCAATGAGATGTAAGAGAAATATGAAAACCAATAAAAAGAACTGAGAAAATCAATTCAGAAAATGAATAAAAAATTTACTAATGAGACAGATATTTTAAAAACAAACAAAACAGAAATTATGAATCTGAAAATTTTATTGAAGGAAAGAAAAAACACAGGTGAAATCTTCAACAATAGTCTAGATGAAGCAGAAGAATTTTAGAACTTGAAGACAGGTATTTTGAAATAATCTAGTCAGACAAAAAAATTAAAAAGGATAAAAAAGATTGAAACACGTAAAAATGCCAGTTACCTTTAAATGGAAGACTAACCTATATTAGTGTTTAGCTAATTACTACAAAGGTTGGGATGCTAGTTCCTTTTTAGGGAAAGTGAGGTGTGGCTGGCCAGCAGCACAAGGGGCTCCTGGGGCAACAAGTTCTGTTTCTTGAGCTGGTGATGGCTGCAAGGAGGTCTGCCTTTGAGTCACACATTTGCTAGGTTGCCTGTATGTGCTGTATTTTACAACTCAGAGTTTAAGGAAAGATTCCCAAAAAGTTACACACATTAAAGACCTATCCACTGAGATAAGAAAAAGAAATATTGGAAAGGAAAAAATAAAAATTACTATTTACAGATGAAAAGAAAAACAATGAAGCAAGCCATTGAGATGTTTGGAACTGTATAAAATGATCAAATTTGAAAATCATTAATATTCCTGTGGGTGATAAGAAATCAAAAAACTTGCAAAACCTATTTTCCAGAATAATAGAAGAAAACCTTTCAAGCCTAGCAAGGGTCTTACACAACCAAATACAAGAGGCTCAATGAATCCCAAATAAATATAATGGAAAAAGTTTGCCACAACATATCATAATCAGACTGTCTAAAATCAAAGTGAAAGAATGATTTCTAAAATTAGCAAGAGAAACATATCAAGTTACCTATAAAAAATAACCTATTAGATTAACAGCAAATTTATCAGCAGAAATCTTACAAGACAGAAGAGAATGGGATAATGTATACCAAGAGCTGAAAAAAAATTCATCATATAAAATTATATAAACAGAAAGATTAAGCTTCATTAATGAAGGAGAGATAAATTGTTTCCCAGACAAGCAAATTCTGAGGGAATTTGTCAATACTAGACTGGCCATATGAAAAAATGCTCAAAGAAGTAATAAACATGAAAACAAAATGACAATGTTTACCATCATGAAAACACAAGAAAATATAAAACTAAATGGTAAGGCAATCACATGAAGAAGGAAGAGAAAGGAATCATATAGCACCACTGCATAATTCCTCCAAGCTATAAAAACAAACAGAGAAAAAAACGGAATTTATAAGACAACTAGAATCAATTAAAATATGTCAGGAAGGAAGCCTCACATATCAATTTTAATCTTAAATATAAATGTTCCATCTAAAAAATATAGATTGGCCGGTTAGATTAAAAAATATAGTCCAACTGTATGTGGTTTATGAGAAACTCACCATACCTGCAAAGACACATATAAAATCAAATCAAAAGGTAGGAAAATATATTACAAGCAAGCAGAAGCAAAAAGCAAGCAAGAATAGCTATACTTATATGAGATTAAACATACTATAAACCAAAACCACTAAAAAAAGACAGAAAGTTCATTATATAATGATAGAGGTTAATTCATCAAGAAGATGTAACAATTCTAAATATATATTTACTCAACACTGGAGTACCCAGATACAAACAAATATTACCTGACCTAAACAGTGGATATGTGGATATACAACAATAGTGGGGGACTTTAACACTCCACTCACAGCGTTAAACAGATCATCTTGACAGAAAATCAACAAAGAAACATTGGACTTAAATTGGACTTTAGGCCAAATGGACCTGAGAGAAATTTACAAAACATTTCATTCAACATCTTCAGAATATACATTCTTCTCCTCAGCATATGAATCGTTTTAAAAAATAGAACATATGTTAGACCACAAAATAAATTTTTAAAAATTCAAAAAAATTGAAATCATATTTAGTATCTTCTCTAACTTCAATGGAATAAAACTAGAAATCAATAACAAGAGGAACTTTGGAAACTATACAAAGACATGGAAATTAACCAATATGGTCCTTAGTGATTAGTGGATCTATGAAGAAGGAAATTTTAAAAAATTATTGAAATAAAAATGAAAAGACAACATATCAAAAATTTTTGGAATACAGTAAAAGCAGTGCTAAGAGGAAAGTTTACAGCAATATGTGCCTACATAAAAAAAGAAAAACTTCAAATAAATAGAATAACAATGCATCTTAAAGAACTAGACAAACAACAGTAAACCAAACCCAATAGTCGTAGAAGGAAAGAAAACATAAAGAGCAGAAATAAATTAAACTGAAATAACAAAAACCACAAAAGATCAATAAAATGAAAAGTTGGTTCTTTGAAAAGATAAACAAATTCTACAAAATGTACCAAAAAAAAAAAAAAAACAACTAATACCAATGTTCCTAAAACTTTTCCAAAAAATAGAGGGCAAGGGAATCCTTCTCATTCACTTTATGAGGCCAGTATCATTCTGATATCAAAACCACATAAGAATAAATGAAAAAGAAGAAATCTACAGACCAATAACCCTGATGAACACAGATACAAAAATCTTCAACAAAATACTAGCAAAGTGAATCCAATAGCACATCAAAAAGATAATACACCACAATCAAGTGACTTTTATACCGGGGATGCAAACATGGTTGAACATATGAAAATGAATAAATGTGATACATTATATACACAGATTTAAGGACAAAAGCCATATGATCATCTCAATAGATACAGAAAATGAATGTGATAAAAATGTAGTATCCTCTCTTGATAAAAACCCTTTATAAATTAGGCATAGAAGGAACATATCTCAAAATAATAAATTCCAGATAGGACAAATCAACTGCCAACATCATATTGAACAGGGAAAAATTGAAAGCATTCCTTTTAGAATGAAAAAGCAAGCACCACATGTACTTACCATCAAACTGGTATTAACTGATCAACGCTTAGGTGCACATATAGTAGTAACATTCACTGGGTCCTGGGCAGGTGGGAGAAGGAAGAGGGGATGGGTATATTCATACCCAGTGGGTGTGGTGCACACCGTCTAGGGGATGAACGTGCTCAAAGCTCTGACTGGGATGGGGGAAAACAATATATGTAACCTAAACATTTTACTCCCTTAATATGCTGAATTAAAAAAGAAAAAAATGGAACAAGACAAAAATGCCCACTTTCACCACTCCCTATTCAATATAATACTAGAAATCCTAGACAGGGCAATCAGATAAGAAAAAAAATTTAAAAGCATCAACATTGGAAAAGAGAAAGGTGAAAATGTCTCTGATATTATCTTATATCTGGAAAACCCTAAAAATTCCACCAAAATACTTTTACAATTGATAAATGAATTCAGTAATGTTTTGGGATACAAAATCAATCTACAAAAATCAGTAGCATTTCTATACATCAATAATGATCTAGTTGAGCATGAAATCAAGAAGACAATCTCATTTGTCAAAAATAAAAATACCTAGGAATATATTTTACCAAGGAAGTAAAGGATCTCTACAAGTAAAATTACAAAGCACTAATGAGAGAAATTGTAGATGATGCAGACAAATGGAAAAACACCTCATGGTCACAAATTGGAAGGACTGATATTAAAGTGACTATATTCCCCCAAACAATCTACAGATTCAATGCAATACCTATCAAAATATCAATGCCATTTTCACAGAATTAGGAAAAAGAATTGTAAAATTCATATGAAACCAAAAAAGAGTTTGAATAGTCAAACCAAACCTAAGCAGGAAAAGGGAATGCTCATGTACTGTTGGTGGAAGTGTGAATTAGTACAACCTCTATGGAAAACAGTATGGAAATTTCTCAAATTACTAAAAATAGATCTACCATTCAATCTAGCAATCCCACTATTGGGTGTCTTTACCCAAAGGAAATGAAGTCAATATGTCATAAAATACACCTGCACTCATATGTTTATTTCAGCGCTATTCACAATAGTAAAGATATGGAATCATCCTAAGTGTCCATCAATGGACGATAGGATAAAGAAAATGTGGCATATACGCAAAGGAATACCATTCAGCCATGAAATATAATATAATTATGTATTTTTTAGTAACATGGATGGAACTTTTTTTTTTTTTTTTTTTTTTGAGACAGAGTCTGGCTCTGTTGCCGGGGCTAGGGTGCTGTGGTGTCAGCCTAGCTCACGGCAACCTCAAACTCCTGGGCTCAAGCTATCCTCCTGCCTCAGCCTCCCAAGTAGCTGGGACTAAAGGCATATACCACCATGCCTGACAATTATATATTTATACGTTTGTTTGTTTTTTTTTTTTTTTTAGTTGTCCAGATCATTTCTTTCTATTTTTTAGTAGAGACGGGGGTCTCGCTCTTGTTCAGGCTGATCTTGAACTCCTGACCTTGAGTGATCCATCTGCCTCGACAACCCAGAGTGCTAGGATTACAGGTGTGAGCCACCGCACCCGGCCAGAACTTGAGGTCGTTATCTTAAGTGAAAACAAGACAGATACAGAAAGACAAATATTACATGTTCTCATTCATAAGTGAGTGCTAAAAATTTGTACATATGGACATAGAGAGTAGAATGATAGACAAAGCAAACTTGGAAGAGTAAGAGAATGGTGGGGGTGGAGGATGTAAATTATTTAAAGGACATAATGTACATTATTTAGGTGATGTATATCATAAAATCCCTAACTTAATCATTGCACAATCTATGCATGTAATAACATTGCACTCATACTCCATAAATTTATATAAATAAAATAAATTTCAAAAGAAAGCATATATACTTTTGCCTTTAAAAAAGCATTTATTGGCTAGCATTCTGTGAGGCAGAGATGGGAGGATTGCTTGAGCTCAGGAGTTCAAGACCAGCCTGAGCAAGAGTTAGACCCCATCTCTACTAAAAATAGAAAAAATTAGCCGGGCATGAGGGTGTGTGCCTGTAGTCCCAGATACTTGGGAAGCTGAGGCAGGAGGATCTCTTAAGCTCAGGAGTTTGAGGTTGCTGTGAGCTAGGCTGCCCCATGACACTTGCCTGGGCAACAGAGTGAGATTCTGTCTCAAAATGAATAAAGAAATAAAATGATATAAAATAAAATAGCATGTATCAAAATTAGGCACAGTAAGACTATTACTCTTTCTAAATCAAAAATAAATAAATAATATTAAGTGAGAACACAGAAAATGGGATTAGCTTTAGAAGGGAAAAGCAACAACTACAAAAAAATTAACAAAGATAAGAAATATATTCCTAACTGATCATTTGTACACATATATAAAAATATATTCTCCAAAATGTTATATGAACTTTCACTTCCAACACTTCCACAGTACTTTATTTGATTCTTCCTTACCTTAACCACTCTATATTAAATTGTGAACTGGGGAAAAAATAATTTTTCATACTTTATTTGAAAGTCAGATTGTGCCTTTATGGTCACAAGATAGAATATACATCAGGAAAAAACAATTATAAAATTTATGAATGATTTCTACTTTCTAAAAGTTAATAGTTTAAGCAGAAGCTTTTGTCTTTATTATACATCCTTCAGTAATTGAAAGCTATTTGTATTTCACCCCAGAGAGGTCAGGTTTATATTCACAGTAACACCTCGGATTATAGAATGGACCTTAACTAAAGAAAGAATTAACCTGGAAAATAGAAATTTATTCAAAAGCACAGCTTGTGATTTTTTTTTCTCTTAGGTGAGCTTTAGCCTTTAAAAAATGGCAGCAATGTCTTCCTGAACACACAGATATTTCCCCGCCACAACTCTCCTGCTCTGAGTTACTTGCACACTAACTTACACACACACCCGTTATTGATTTCCACAGGGCCTCTCTGATGTATGAAAGCAATATTCTTCCTTTTTCCTCCTGAAATTTTATATTTTCAATCTACTGTGAAATCATGCATTTAGTAAAGATTTTCATCTTTTTCAATCACCTAAAAGAAATATCTATTTTTAAGTGTACTTAGAACTGTGTCGTCATAATTTTAACTGCATAGCCATTCCTGGATTGACTCTATTTCTTGTACTGATATAATGATAAGCCAGTATATTTACGTTGTCTTTAGATTCCCAAACACTGAAACTTCCATAACTAAGATCATTTTACTTATGTTTGTATTTCATTTGCTTATGCTCAGATTCATCAGCAACTTTAATGTAGTATTCACAAATAACTCCTGAGGTGATAATATTTTGTCAACAGATCCTCTTTTTAACTGCATTATGTGGACTAACATTTAATATAATTAATATTTACTAAAGAATATATTTGTTGTATAAAAAATACTATTGGTATTTTTTGTTTTGTGAAGAAAAATGTTTCAACTACTTTCATAAAGGGTTTATATATTATTTTACCTAAATATTTAAATGTCCTATACATTCTGACCAAAGTGATGATTCCAAAGCAAGTAATTGGTATAAAAATAAAGCCTAATTTTGCTCTTATGATTGGAAGTTGGACAGCACTGCAAATAATGCCTTACATGTAATGTGTAATGTTAACATGCTTGTGTTTAATTTATTACTTTTGGTTTTAATTATCTAAATTAAGTAATTTGAAATCTGTCACTTAAAGAATGCATTTTGTTCTTATGTGACAAAATCAGCAACTCTAAGATTATAATCATAGCTCACATACTGTTGATTAACTATAATCACTGTGTCAATTTATAAATATCATATGACTTAATTATTATAAAAAATGAATACATAATTTATTTATCATTATATAGGCGGAAAAAAATTAGGCATGAGATGGTTAAATTATTCAATTAATGTCAGACCACAGTAAAGCCAAGATTAGACCCAGGCTGCCAAAGACCATGATCTCTGCTCTTAACCACTAGGCTGTAGCAAAATTAACTCAGTCTTTCTCACAACACCTATCTGAATGCTCTAAAATATGCCAAAATTTGCAACAAAATAGCTATGTATGCGTGGGGAAAGACTAGAATAATATATGCTAAAATATATGTTAAAATGTTAATAGTATTTGTTTGGAGGATACAAGATATTGATTGATTTCCTCAATGTTTTTGTTTATAAAAATGTGACTCAAGATGACATACAAATCATCTGAAGAGTTTTTTTTTAATATCAATCACTGACATACATATAATATCAATTCACCTAAAATTTTGAAATAATAGGTCAGAAATTTACAATTTATTAAATTTTCTAGGTAATTTTCATGTAGACAAAATGTCTGAGAAAGCTGCTATCTTTTAAAAAATGTCTGCATTTCTTAATATTCTATACAGGCTAAGTCTATTTTAATCTGAGTAAAAATCACCAAAATGTGGTTTGGCAATATCTGCATATACCAGGACTTTATTTCACCTCACTCTTTTTATTTTTTTTATTTTGGGATATTATGGGGGTACAAACTTTTTGGGTATATGTTATGACTTTATCTCACCCAAGCCAGGACTGGAGGCATGATTTTTCCCCCATACAATGCTCACATGTCCATTAGTTGTGAGTTTACCCACCCCTGTGCCGCAAACCCCCGATGAATATTACTACTGTGTGAGCACCTTAGTGTTGATCAGTTAGTGCCAATTTGATGGTGAGTACATGTGATGCCTATTCTTCCGATCTTGTGATACCTTACTTCAGAGGATGGGCTCAAGCTCTATCCAGGAATATGTGAGAGGTGCTAGATCACCATTGCGTTTTGTAATTGAGTAGTACTCCATTGTATACATATACTATATTTTATTAATTCACTCATGGATTGATGGGCACTTGGGTTGTTTCCACATCCTTCAATAGTGAATTGTGCTGCCATAAACATTTAAGTGCAGGTATTTTTATTATAGAATGTGTTTTGTTCTTTTGGGTAGACGTCTAATAGTGCTATTGCTGGATCAAATGGTATTTCTAATTTTAATTCTTTGAGGAATCTCCAAATTCTTTTCCACAGATTGTACTAGTTTGCTGTCCCACCAGCAATGTAAGAGTGTTCCTATCTCTTCACATCCTCGCCAGCATTTGTTGTTTTGGGATTTTTTTGATAAAGACCATTCTCACTGGGGTTAGGTGATATCTCATTGTGATTTTGATTTGCATTTCCCTAATGATTAGAGATGTAGAGCTTTTTTTTGTATGTTTGATGGCCATTTTTCTGTCTTCTTTTGAAAAGTTTCTGTTCATGTCCTTTGCCCATTTATTAATGGAATTATTTGATTTTTTCTTGTTGATTCTTTTGAGTTCCACATAGATTCTTGTTATCAGCCCTTTATCAGATGTGTAGAAAGCAAATATTTTCTCCCATTCTATGGGCTGTCTATTTGCTCTAATGATAGTTTTCTTGACCGTGCAGAAGATTTTTAATTTTGTCAGATCCTATTTATTTATTTTTATTGCTGCTGTGATTGCTTTGGGGGTCTTCTTCATAAATTCTTTGCTTAGGCTGATGTCTGAAAGAGTCTTCCCTACATTTTATTCTAGGATTCTTAAGGTTTCATGCCTTAGGTTTAAGTCTGTTATCCATCATGAATTGATTTTTGTAAGAGGTGAGAGGTAGGGATCCAGTTTCAATCTTCTGCATGTAGTTATTCGGTTTTATTGCTTGTTTACATAACTGATAATTTGTATTGTTTAATTCTTGACATCGTGAGTTTTATTTTTTAAAATGTAGGATATTTTTTATTGTTTGGATTATTTTTTGGGACATGGCTAAGCTATTTGAAAATAATTTGGTACTTTTGAGTCTTGCTTTTAAGGTTTCTTTTCCAAGAAAAAACAGAGCTCCACTGGTCTAGGATTAATTTTTCCTCACTGCTGAGCAAGACCCTTGTAAGTACTTTAGCAAATAAATCAGCAAATATTTTTCTGTAAAAGGAACTTACATAAAACAGTTTTTATATAAAATAATACATATATTATGTTTTGTAGATCACATATGGTTTCTGTCACCTACTCTTATTTGTGCATATTTGTGGATCAGTGTTTGTTTTCTACATCTTTTTAATATATACAAACTAGCTCAATATCTATACCAAAATAGGTTCTAGGTTATATTTAACTCACAGGCCAAAGTTACCGAAGCCAACTGCGAACAATCACCTGAATTAAACAATTTTCCATTTCAGCTATTGTAAACAAGTGTTATTCCCTATGGTATCTGAGCTTTGTGCATTATTTTCTTTAATTATTTTGAATGATTCTTTTTCTACACATTTTAGGTTCCTCACACACATTTTTTGATTAATACTCAGCTGAATACTTGAACAGGACCCTTTGCAAATATCTAGAAATCTTCCCTGTGTGCGGTTTTCTCCTCTCTAGAAAATTCCTTGTGAATTTTTGCTGCCTTTGAATCTTCAGACTCTCAGCTCCACTTTCTCAACTCAGGCAGACTGCTGGGCTCTGCCTCAGTTGCCACTCTCTCCACCACAACCTATAAAATTTCTGTAGGCCAAAAACTGAGAGAATAATAGGATTCACTTAATTTTATTTCCCATCTCTCAGATTTTACTATCATTTGTTACTTGCATTGTAAGGTCTTGAGTGTCATTATTTCATAATATTTTGTCTTTTGTTTATTTTTAAGGTGGAAGAAAAAATCCAGTCCCTATTATTTCACCTTGTCCAGAAGCAGAAATGTAATATATAGATATAGATATGGAATTTAATAAATTTAGGTAAATATACTCACCTAACTGAAAAATAAACAAGATATAGAATATTTACATCACCTCAGATCATTTCTTTGTGAGTCCTTCCAGTTAATCACCTCCATGAAGAAGAAGTGCCTACCCACATTATTTGGAATTACTTTGTGTGATTTTGTTAATATCAGTATAGACTCATAGATATTTATCTTATACTTTAGGTTATAATCAAATGTATACTTATGTACCTTCTTGTTCAAGTTTTTCTAGTTTTGCCATTGGGAGCTTTTTCACCTTGATTCTAATTCCCAGTTACATATGCCATCGTTGCTTTATTTGTTTGTTGTTGCTGTGGTTTGTTTTATTTTTGTCTTTGTTTTTGCACTTTCTTACTTTCTGGCACTGTAAGATGCTCCAGGTTGTATATTCCTTGACTGAGACCCCGAATCAGCCATTTTCAAGGATATCTGGTTCATTTTACTGTGTAATCATATTAAAACCAAGATCTGATCTCTGTGTTTTCTCATTAATATGTATCATTGTTTCTAAATCTCTAGGCTGACAGATTAAGAAAATATATGTGTATAAACTAACCCATGTAAACATACATATTCATAAATACTTTTATATAGATCTTTCTCTGTATATTTTAAGCTAAACACAAAATAATACTGATGTCTCCAATTGTAATACATTGCCACATAGATTATTTTAGTCATCTGCTTCTCTGTAACCTCCACTCCAACAACAACCAATCTGACTCCCACCATCCACATCCACTTACTTAACTGTTCAATTTCAATGTACATGTATAGTGGTTTCAGAGTTAACTAGTAATTAATCAGCAGCCTGATGGTACTGCTACTGAAGGGTAAATTTCACAATTTTGCCAACTAGTGCTTATGTACAATTTTTTTGCCTTTATTCCTGCAGAATCAACTCCAAAGTTACTTAAGTGAGCACATTTTCTCCCAACCACAGTTATACATTAGTAACAGATTTAGATTTATTTTTTGGCAAAGTTTGCTTTCTATCTTGGTATCCCTGATATCCTAAATGATTTATTTTTAAATTTGCATACATTAAGATTCACTCTTCATGCTGTAAATTTTCATAGGTTTTGACAAATGTGTAATATATATACCATGTATCATACAGATTAGTTTTACCACTCTAAAGGATAACCTATTGTTTCACCTATTGCTTCCCTATGCCCAAGCCCGTGGCAGCCACTGCTCTTTTTACCATCTCTATAGTTTTGCTTTTTCCAGAATGCCATAAAAATACTCATATCATATAATATGTAGCCATTCAGACTAGCTTCTTTCACATAGCAATTCGTTTGGAAGATGCAGCCACATTTTCGCATGGCTTGATACCTCATTCTTTTTTATTACTGGATAGTATTCTGCCTTATGTATGTATCAAACATTGTTTATGCATTCACTCTTTAAAGGACATATTGACTGCTTCCAGTTTTTGGTGATTATAAATATTTGTGTCCAGTTTTTTTGTGTGGACATAAGTTTTGAAATCAGTAGGATAAAGACAGAGGGGCATGATTGCTGAACCATATGATACGACTCTATTTATCTTTGTAAGAAACTGCTGAACTGTGTTCCAAAGTGGCTCTACCATTTTGCATTCCCACCAGCAATAACAGAATATCTATTGTTCTTCATCTTTACCAATCATAAATTACTTTCAGTGACTAAAGAGTTTTAAAGAAATAGTGAAACATAAGTAGATATTCTTTTGTGTCTAGTTTCTTTTGTTTATCATGCTTTTGAGTTTCAACTATTTTCTTCCACATATCAGTAGTTTTTCTTTTTAACACTTTTTCACATTTTGTTGCATAACTATACAACATCTTATTTATCCATTTTCCTCTTAGCTAAAGTGTGAGAGTTCTTTCTAGTTTTGGACTATTCTGAATAAAACTGCTACAAATATTCTTTTTACAAGTATTTGTTTGAATGTATGTTTTTATAAACATTTTTATCATTCCTAACAATTTTTGAGTGTCAGTTGCTTCAATATCTTCCTAATATTCGGTTTTGTGAGAACTTTTTTTTTTTAATGATAGTCTTCTTAAGTGTGACGTGGTAACTCTTAATTGCAGGAGGATATTATATAATTATAAATTGTTCAGCTAATGAATTTATAATAAATTTATTCCAAAAAATATGTCACTTACCACTAATTTGAGGTTGTTTCTTATGTATAGCAGTATCGTCTTATAAACATAAACTACTAGAGCTAAAAGGGTATTTCATTAACTCAAGTACTCAGAATACTAACTCAGTATTATAATATGATCAAGACTGCAGTTTTAAACTTGAGACATCATTCATGAATTCATTTCAATTTTAAAACTTTCCTCTGATTACTAAGCAGTGGCTCATTTCCAGGAAGTCACTAATATTTTCATATACAGCAGTCTTCCCTTAGTCACAGGAAATACGATCCAAAACCCCAGTGGATGTCTGAAACCTTAGGTAGTACTGAGTTTTATATACACTATGTTTTTTTAAAATATATACATACCTATATTAAAATTTGATTTATAGATTAGGCACAGTAAGCAATTAATAGCAATAATTAATAATAACATAGAACAATTATAACAGTATGCCAGCATCACTACTCTTGCACTCTGAGATCATTATTAAGTAAAATAAGAGTTACTTGAACACAAGCACTGCGATCCCCAGGCAATCCATCTGATAACAGAAACGGCTGCTAAGTGACTAACAGGCTGGCTGGTGGGCAGCAGATACAGCTTGGATATACTGGATAACGGGATGATTGATGGCCCAGCCAAAATGAGCCAGACTGTGTGAGTTTTTATCATATTACTCAGAACAGCCACAATTTAAAACTTATGAATTGTTTATTTCTGGAAATTTCCATTTAGTAATTTTGGATCACGTTCACTGAGGATAACTGAAACCATGGAAAGCAAAACTACAGACATCGTGGAACTCCATAATCCAGTAAATTGGCCAAAAATTAATTGTAGATCCACTTCAGGCTCTATTCTGCTCAGTTATCTATTTGTTTATCCTCCTGCCAATATCACATGGTCTTGATTGCTATAGTTTTACGTTATGTCTTAAAATTAAGTAATGTGTGCCCTCCAATTGTGAGATAGAATTGTTCATGCTATTCCCATATTATCCTCATTCTATAAAAATTATAGTGATCAATCATGATATTGTTAATTTGTATTCTCTTTCTATATTTTATGATTAGTTTTGCTAATTAATATTTTTAATTTTTTCATAGAACTATTGGCCTTTTAATTTTTTTTTTGAATCCAGTTTCCTCCCATCTTCTTTTCTTTTTTCTTTCTTTTTTTTATTTCAGCACATTATGGGGGTATAGATGATTAGGTTACCTATGATGACCTTGCTCTCCCCCCCACACCAAGTCCAAGCTTCAAGTGTGTCCATCCCCCGGGAGGTGTGCATCGCACTCATTGTGCTTATTTCCTATGTCATTGATTCCAATGTTATCTTCATTATTTTTAAATTTATTATATAAAGTATCTGTTCTTTTTAAAAGCTTCTTGTGATAATTAATTTGAATTGTTTCTTTTCTAATAAAAGCAATTAAATTAGTATAAAATATATTCTAATTTATTTTGTGGTTTCTTCTTTGTGGGTTATTTATAAGTTTATTACTGAGTGTTTAACTATTTACAGATCTTCCAGCTATTTTATCATTATTGATTTCTAATTGGTCCCATTGATTTCTACTTTAATAACCTGTATTCAGAGATTATAAATCTTTTAATTGTATTGGATAGTCTTTTATTAAAACTCAGTAAATGTTCTAATGTAGTAAATGTTCTAAACGTGCATTGAAAATAATGTGAATTCTGAAACTGTTGCATGTACTGTTCTCTAATAGTTAGGTGAAATGGATTAGTGATGTTTTTCAAAATTTTTTATTCCCTTCTGACTTGACTATTTGTTACATCGATAACTAGGAGAAGTCATTAAAATAAATATTTTAATTATGATTATGTATCATTATTTTAACTATGATTGTGAATTTGAATTTCTCTATTTCTTTCCTTAGTTCCAAGAAATTTTTGCTGTTATTGATTGCATATGCATTTTTTATTATTGTATATTCTTAATGAATTAACCTTTTTATTATTATGAAACACGTTCTTTCTCTCCAGTAGTATTCCCTGTTTTAAATTCTACTGTCTCTGATAATAGCATAGACTTACCAGTTTTTATACCTATATACATACCTCATAGTGTATATACACTATGTATATTATATATATACACTGTAAACTTTACTTTTACCTTTTACCTTCAATCTGTCTTTATATTAATGGTGGATCACATGCAAAAAGTATATATTTAGAATTTGTTTTTCTATAATTTGATAAACTCTGTCTCTTAAATGAAAGAATTGGAAGAATTATTTATATTGATATTATTATACGCATCCCTTGAAAATTCCTGAGCTCTAGTAGCCATATGCAGTTTCAATTTACAGTTGTATTACAAAAGTCTACCAAATTACTAAATAAAAGAAGTACATTTCTATCCAAATAAAATCAAGTTCAACTTCCAGAATCAGAATAAAAAAGATGTTTTCGCCCATAAATTACTTTCTTTGTGCTGATATTCAGCAATAATTTTTTCCACATAATAATCCTCTTTCTTATTAATGTTCCATCATAACTGATTCCTTGGCACCTTTTCATATGTACAATATAGCTTACAAAATCATCTTTATCTAATAATAATATCTATTCTTCTGTCCCATGAATTTTCTATATTCAATAAAGCACAAAGTAATAGCACATTTTTAATTATGTATGTATTAAAAATATGCTAATAGTTAATTCTTAATATGCACATGAATTATTTAAGCCAACTGTAAAGCAAAATATTTTGTGGCATGTGAACAAGATGACAAATGTGCTATTGTGTTAATTATAATAATTAATATAAGAATTTTATTACTAGCTCATTCTGTTTTATTTTCTGACAATTTTGTCATTGATCAGGTTGTTAATTTTATTAGTATCTTAGTGCAATTGAATATGTTTATGTTATTTTAGTTTTTTCTGTAAGCAATGCAAGCATAAAGAATGCCTCTTAAATTATGATGTGTCCTCTACATGTAGAGTAAAAGTAATTGTCTTCCATATTTTTTAAAAGATTATTTTGCCTTTTGTTATAAAAAAGATACAGAGTTTTGTTTATCTGCTATGTCACTCTGTCATATCTGAAAGTTAACATACAATCTTTGATGGTTTCATTATACTTTACAAAAAATTGTTTTGTAATGGTCAATACAATAGTAGTAAGAACTAAAAAAATTACCAATTCTATAAAATCCAATTTTCAAATATTCACCAATATAATTATTATTTTCACTTTACCTTCTGGCTTCCTGAGCAGCATTAACACTTAGAGATTCACTTTAACTGGCATACAGATTTTCATCTTATTATTTTACCTGTTAATTTTATTTACATTGTAATATTTTATGACTATATTTATCATGATGATTATTTTTTATTAGATTACTTTTGGATCATTTACCCATTTTTGTAAAGGGGAATTAAAATACAACACAATAGTCACAATTAATTTTATACATTTAAAACAGTTTGAAGTTACATTAAGTCAAATGAGTCAAGTCAGATTATAAATTGTTTCTGAATTACAGCCCTACAGGAAATATACAAACTTTTAAAATTTTTGTTGTGAAATACATTAAAAAGTTTATGAGAAAATAAAAATAAATCTTATATCATGTTTAATAATGAATATAAAACAATTTTATTGAATTTTTTATGAAACAGCCAGACCACTGAAGCACTTAATAGACTACTGGGAAACACCAAGAACTGAATTTCAATAAATATTTCCATAAGATTTATTTCAGAATAGTGGTTCACAAATTTTTCATTGATAAACACCTGAGAGTATCACTGTATGCAAAGTTCCCCCATGAGTATTTTATACTAGCTGATATAGAAGATAGTTTATGTGTACATTTTTCTAATCTAACTATAACTTCTTCTCCCCCATCCCCATTCTATTACAAATTTAGGTAATCATGTTTTTGAAAGTTACTTTGAAAGTTAAGGTTAAAGTATTTTTTTATTGATCTGATTTTATTAATAGTATTTTTTTGTGTGTGTGATAATGTACCTTGAATTTTTCTCTTAAAATCAAGAAGAAAAGGCTTGAAAAATAAAAGCATAACCACCTATTTACTACCCATTAAAAGATCTGAAGGCATGGTACTGGGTAAGTAACTTACAATCACTTTTAATTTACCTAACTTTATAAATTACAAATGAGAAAATTGAACTTAAAACTTACTCAAATTCATACAAGTAATATGTTGGATTGAAATTCATGATTATTAGAACCTGAAGCCCATTCTCCTATTTCATTTCATTGCCTCTCAGTGGATAGCAAAGGCATTTTAGTCTGTATACTGTCAAAGTGAAATTCTTAAGCTACCTATATTGTAATAATTCTCAGGACTAGTTTTAAAAAATAAGGTATTTCAATTGACTTAAATAATACTTCTTGCTGAGCCCAAGTATTAAAATTATTCCCAACCACAGCCATATTTAATTGCTAAAATATCAGAGCTCAGGCTAAAACCTTTTTTCAAGTTTTTCTTTAACCAAATATCAGAGAATTTTTCTTATGCTCACCAAACAAAATTTCTTAGCTTCATAGGGAACAAATTTCAGTTATTGTATTCTTTAGAAATGTATAATTCAAAATGATTTATATAGTTATCATGCAAGCTATGGAATTAATGGATGTTCATTTATATGTGGTTCATGATTTATCCATACATTAACAGATAAATGAATCACTGCCCACACCCAGTTCTAATTCATTGGATTTATATTCATTTTTTCTATTTACTCAGAAATAATGAGTTTTGGAAACTCATTGCAATAGATTTCTACAGATAGAAACTTATTATTATTTTTACTAGGTATAAAACCTCATTTTTTCTTATTTATAATTTCCTGCAGATTCACTTACTTTTGAGATAGATACATAATAATATCCCTTACCAATTACTAACTAAGCAGATTAATAATTAACATTGTTAATTGTTAATTATACCTAAACAAAGATGCACAGTTCATGAAGAATTTTGACTATCATGATAGAAGTCAAAGTATCAGATACATTATTGCATCTGATCTGGCATGTATAAATGGGAGGGGCAAATATTACAAGGGTTAAGACAGGTTTTCCACATATGAGATTTGATTTACTGCTTATACCTCTTTTAAATTATCTGTTAAATCATTTAAGATCATTCAACAGGTCAAGTGAACTAAAATGATGACTGCTTTCTAATTTGATCTGTCAATTAAGTCAAAAATATTGAGAAATTGTATACAAATAAGTATGACAAAAGCCATTGAAAAGGCTAAGAACTTGTGAATAAATAAAGACAACTTGTAAATAGGGAAACCAATAAGAGAGAAAGGAAATTTAATGTTTCTCCTTAAAGGAAAAAGAAAGTGTGAGAAGGAGTCTACACAGTCAACCTGAAACAACATCAAAAAGAAAATTCCTTGCCCGTTATGGTCCCTGTGCCTCCAGCACTCTCCCAGGACATGATGTGCTGGTCCACTAGTAGGAGAGTTTACTCCCTTTTCAGATGGGCACACAGAGTTGAGATCCCTGATGCAATTTCAGGAAAAAGAGAACTTGATTCTTCTAGCTGTTAAAGCCGTAAAACTCACCAACTATAACCTGAATTTTGTATCACCAGCAAGTTTTGTGTCATTTCAGAAAATAATAATTGGTTTCTATGTAGGTTTCTCAAAGGGTAGAGAATATCTGACAAACCAACATACTTCCATAGCACATTTCAATTACATTGATAATGTTTCATTTGGGTAAAACATAAATGCATTGTGATTGATTAATCTGGATAATGCAAATTGGTACAATCTGAATCCACAGCTACAAATGCCGTGGTTACTGGAGGTAGGATGCTAGAATTGAGAGCCAGATACAGAGTCTCACTAGGTAATATTTAACACCAAAGGTTTGCGAAAACTGAGATTGGGAGAAGCAATGAGAAAAATCCGTTAGACTTAGATTTACTAAGTCTAATGAAAGAAGGTAGTTTGATGATCAAAGGCAGGCAAACCAGAAGCAAATGGAAAACCTAAAGTGAAAGTAATAATAATTATTTACTACAATCAGTCAAGATTCAATAAACAGACAACTTGGGGGAAAAATATTTTTCCTTATTATATAATAGAATTTCATTGTCTAGTAAAGTAGCCACTAACCACATGTCACTGTTCACACTTAAATTTGAAACAATTAAAATTAAATAAAACGGACTTTTCTTCAATCACACCAGCCATATTTCAATGCTTAATAGTCACGTGTGGCTAGTGGCTAATTTATTGCACAGTACAAGTCTATAACATTTCCATCATTGCAGAGAATTCTATTAGACGGCTGTTGCCCTCAAACATTGCTGAATAATATAACAACTTGCATTTGCCTGAGTGTGTCACCTTAATTTAAAGGTACAGTTTCCAAAAAGACAATTCTGACCCAATGCCTCTTGATACAGTTAAAATAAAATTTCTGGACTTTCAAAACTTGCGACTTGATCTTGGACTGTGATGAAAAGATGAAGGTGTCATGGAAACAGACAACCATTGTTCCTTACTGCGGTCCCTTTAAAAAGTTCCAACCCACATAAGAGTATATTTCTCTAGTTATCTATGGATACATGAATTCATTCACTCATTCAAAAAGCATTGAGTGTAATAAACATTTACTGGGGATTATGGTGGGAGGTAAAAATACAAAGATAACTGAGATACAAAAAGCTCCTGCAAGAACCTCATAGCACAACAGTGTAGATATGTATGCAATAAAACATACCAATATATTATGTTTTTTGTGTTATAATGGAAATAATTCTGGCTGATTTTAATAGGGTGATTCCATATCAGCAGCTTTGAGAGATACGTAAGTGAAGATGAGACCAGAGACAAGAAAATAAGTTAACGTACTATGTCGGAACTAAGACAATGGTAGAGGTAATAGAAGATAGTTTCAAAAATCCTTAGGGGGGATGATTAATGCAATTTAATGGCAATTCAGTGTAGGGGTGATAGAAAATAAGCTGTAAAAGATGATAATCACAAATTACCTGCATCCACATGTTCTCTCACCCTATTGTAAGACACAATCCTTCATGCTGTTGCCAAAGCCAGAAACCTGGGAATTATCATTGATTTCTCCCTTATCTTCTCTCCACAAGCAATTATATCTTATTGACTCTAACTTTCTAATGTCTCTCAGAGTTGCTCCAATTTCATCATCCCGATTTCCATTGATTTAACTTTATGTTTTATTATTTGTTTGTTTTTTGGTTTTGATTTCTTTTATTTTCCTTGCAGGGATTAAATTGCAGTCATCTTCTTCTTTTTTTTTCTTTCCATTTTTCTCTTTTCCTTGTTTGTCTTCAATCTAAAGTCCCCAAACTCTAGAGGTCCCTCTAAACCCTTTCTTAATTTGATGCCAAAGTAATTTTTTTTCCCTGAAATATAAATACAGTCAAATTACTGCCACCTGGTACTTCAATGACTGTTCATTCCCTAGAAGGGGAATTGGAACTCCTCAGAATGGCATTCCTTTAAGACCTTTCCTTCCTCCCCCCATATATACTCACAACCTGAATATAACCTTTGGAGCATATTTAAGCTTTCACAGTTTTCTTAATGAGGTGTGCTCCTGGCCCTCTTTTTTGTCTTTTAGACTTATCCTTCTAATGGCAATGTGCCAACCTCCCATACCTTGCCTCCTCATTTATGTTGGTCCCACCAGACAGCTTATGTACCACCTCCTGAGGAGGCTTTCCCCATGCCTGCATTCAGGTCCTCTCTCATTTAGATGCCTTCTCTACAAAGTTGTAAACTTCTGGGCATGTCTATAAGAGCACGTTTCAAAAAGGATTATCATTCCCTTATTGTATTTGTTTTGTGTTCTTTAACATCTAGAGTAGAGTGTCTAGTGGTGACTTTAACCAGGATATGGAATATAAAAGAAGGAGATTTGGGGAAAATCTCTAAATGCTCTATGAACAGTTACATAGAGTTATCTGACAGAGACATATTCTAGGATTGATATATAAAGGTGAGAGTCACCAAAATCTAGCTAGCAATGACTCTGTATAGAGAAAGAGTATGCTGAGAAAGAAAATGAAAAAGACAAGTCTGTTAATGATTTTTTGATTTCCCTTCAGTCTAACATTTAAAATTAAAAATGGAATAAAAGATTCACTTATATTGGTAACCCATGCTTTCTTCCATCTTTCTGTGCAATCATGTTACTATCCTAGTAATGTTAATAAAATTTTCACATTCTATTTACAAATATTATTTATTGTAATTTCTTGAATTTTCACTTGGAACTTATTTTCACTTCAGTATGAACAGATCACCAGTACAGCCTTCTCTGTCATCCTCCACTATTTCTTTGCCTATTGAGATTTAACTATTGATTAGTGGCTTGTTGTTCTCCTGAGATGGCACTGTTCATTTGTTCTTCAACGAATGTTCATTGAAAGTATAAGTCTTGAATTAGTACCACAAACAAAAAATAAAGTTATTATGTGATGGAGAATGGAATATTCTATCCCAATTGCCTACTGAATAACAGAGAAAATTTTTTCTCTGCAGGTAGACATGAAAAATTTTTCATTTAACTGGCAAATTAGCAAAACAAGTCTTTTCGCATAAAGATCCATTCATTTTAAACATTTTGTTTAAGGTGACAGATTTATGAATGCCTTTAAGAGATTTTTGGTGCTTTCTGAAAACACAGCTGCCAAAATTGTCCTTGAAAAAGTCCATGTTGATCACATTATTCCCTTAATCAAAATCTTACTGCTTCTGACCACCCTTAGGAAACACTACTGAATTCTTTACATAAGTATCAAGACCGCTAACAATCTGGTTTATGGTTAAATGCCAATCTTCATTTCATGTCTTTTTTTTTTTTTTTTGGCTGATTGTGCTTTGGCTACACAAATCTTGTAACTTCCCTGCCTCTGTGTTCTCACATATGCTGTTCCCTGAGTGGTACTAGAACTGTCTCGCTCCCTCTCTCTTGTCCAATCTCAATTTTCATGGTTTAAATTAAACCTAAAATTTTATTTACTCAGAGAAATCCTTTACTCATGAATGTAAGTCTCATCCCGTGTTATGTTCTGTACTTAACTATATTAATTGGTTTTATATGTAAAAACATATTGATATATGTGATTAGTTGTATAATATTGTCCTACCAACTATACTGTAAACTCTATCAGAAAAACCCTGTCTGCTTGCTAACCATTAAATACCTAGCCAATGGCATAATATCTGACTCCCAAGAGATGTTTAGAAAATATTCATGGGATATTAATATGTTTCAAATTATTTTCTAAAGAAGAAATTCAATCATAACTCATAATATATAGACTTTCAACTCTCCTTGACAGATACTACTGATACATGTGACAAACAGAATTTACTTCTGTAAAGACTGAATAATAAATTAACAAAGTCACAAGCATGTCAATGTAGAGGCAAATCCTTGCAACATATCATTATGCACTCAAAACTATCATAAATGTATCATGTACATCAATTCTGTGTTTGTTGCTTCTGTGATCAAAAGAATATTTTCATGCTTCCCCTATTGATGTTTATGAACTTCAAAACTAATTTGCTTAATTTTTTTCAGGATAAAAATATAATAAAATTATATTCAAAAGAAAATTGTATATAGCAGTAATAACTGAATATATACTATATATAGACACTATATTAAGTTCTGAAAGACTTCTAAGGGAGATCTCGTGGGTATACTTGTGAGTTAAGCCATGAAAAATGAACAGTACTTATGTTCAGGGAGATAAGGGGATAACAATCTATAACCATAGCAAGTATAGCAAATTAGAAAATTCATGACAAAATTATTAGTCAGTTATTTGGTATATTTGAGATAGAGGGTATATGAGTGCAGTAGAGGAAAATAGTACTACAAAGACAGGGTAGGATCCGTTCATGTAAGATTAAAAATGTCTTTAAATGTCATGTCAAAAACCTATTCTTTATATCATAGGTAACAAAAATCAAAGACTATTTTACCAAATACTCTTTGCAGCAAAAGAAAAAAAAGACTTGTCGGATTCTATTTTGTAAACAACTCCATTGGGAGTGTGAGGGATGGATTGAAAAGCAAAACATTGTCAACAGGAAAACTAGATAGAAAGTGTTTGTATTAGAATAAGCAAAAGGTAAGGAATACCTTGCCTTCGTATAGGCGTGAATAGAACACAAAATATTTGAGGGAATTTGCTTGTTACCTTCTGTGGCTCCTTTACAAAATCTCTTCCTGGGGACAGACTATAGTTCATATATATCTTTGTAATTTGAGGGTCAGCACAGTTTCTGAAACATAGGTGGGCTCAATAAACATTTGTTTAATGAATGAATAAATGACAAAGAATATTCTAGGGATATCTACAACTCACTGTGGGAGCCCATAGAAGAGAATAAATAAATCTGTCTGGGAACAGGGTCACAAAATAAATAATATTTAATATAAGTGTTAAAGGGTGGATATGAAATAAATACTTAGAGTTAAAAAAAACAGAGAACATCATAAATAAATGTGAAAAGAGATGTACAGGAATGGTGAATAACAAACTGATACTGGAGATGTAGGCAGGTGCTGAAGAGAAAGTGGAAAAAATTAGGTAGAAATATTGTTGTAAGAATCAATCTTAAAAGATTGTGACAAAATGAGTAGTATTAGATAGGTTGGAAATACTCCCTTTAAAGTCAGGAAAAGACAAAGGTGTCTACCATCACCTGTTATATTCTGTATTTTACAAGCAGCCATAGATAACTCAATAAGAAAAGAAGAGGATTAAAAACAAAAGATTGAATTGCATCTATTAGATATTGGGCAGGGGGGGAGGGGGGAGGAGGGGATGGGTATATGTGTACACAAAGAGTGCAATGTGCACCACGCAATAGGATGGACATATTTGAAACCTGGACTGAGGGGGGGAGGGGGGGCAGGGGCAACATATGTAACCTAAACATCTGTACCCTCATATAATGCTGAAATAAAAAAAAAATCAAAAAAAAATAAAAAATAAAAACATAAATCAACCCCAACAGAAACTCTCATCTCTACATAAAGTCATGGAAATTAAACAATCTTCTGCTAAATGATTCCTTCATAACTGAGGAAGCAAAGATGGAAATCAAAAGATTTTTTGAACTAAATGACAAAGGTGACACACGTTATCAAAATCTATGGGACACAGCCAAAGCAGTCCTGAGAGGAAAGTTTATTTCCATAAATGTCTATATCCAAAAGTCAAAAAGATCACAAATAGACAATCTAATGAATCAACTCAAAGAACTAGAAAAAGAA
>CAUYSK010021022.1:0-16209 GCA_963575035.1 Avahi laniger
ATACTCCTGGATAGAGCTGGAACGCATTCTACTAAGTGAGGTATCCCAAGAATGAAAAGACAAGCACCACATGTACTCACCATCAAATTGGTATTAACTGATCAACACATAAGTGCACATATAAGAATAACATCTATTGGATGTTGGGCAGGGGGGAGGGGGCAAGGGGGAGGGGGGAGAGGGGATGGGTATATGCATACACAAAGAGTGCAATGCGCACCACCTGAAGGATGGACATACTTGAAACTCGGACTTGGGGAGGAGGCAAGGGCACAATACGTAACCTAAACATCTGTACCCCCATAATATGCTGAAATAAAAAAAAAGAGAAAGAAAGCAAAACATAAAAAAACAAATAAATAAAGTGTTTTTCAAATTGTTAAAAAAAAAAAAGAGAGCTTGAAAAACACTATAGACCATTCATGCCTTGGAAAGTGAACCTGTGCCTCAGATCCCAACAACAGTAGTTTTAGGAGACCACCAAGTCCAGGAACCCAGCTCCGCAGTGACTCCAAACACCTGTGCTCTGTATCCCAGTGCTTCTACAACTACCCATGTACTGTGTTAGATCTGAGACCAAGAGAAATTACTTCGGCTAAGACTCCCCACCGTGGGGAAGATAAGAATAGACAGGTTATTAAAGCCCTTGTCCTAATAACATACACAGCTACCTTTTCTGCTATAAACTCCTGCACCCTGGACCACTGAGGCACCTGTAGTTATTGATGACATTGATCACAACTGAAGAAGCTGCACGGAGACTACACTACTGCACTCACAAAGAACCAGAGCTACCATACATTTCCAAACCAGCAACAGTTTACATAAAAACTAACTCCAAAGGGACCACAGACTTAAATGCAAAACTATGTATCTTTTAGAAATTAACATGGGAGAAAAATCTTTGGGATCTGACCTAAGCAAAGACTTCGTAGACTTGACACTACAAAGATGATTAATAAAAGGAAAAATTAATAAGTTGGACCTCATCAAATGAAACTTTTCTCTGTGGAAAACCATGTGAAGAGGATGAAAATCTAAAATACAGAGTAGAAAAAATATTTGCAAATCACACATCCAATGAAGGACTAGTTCTAGAATATGTAAGGAACTGTCAAAACTCATTATTAAAAAAAACAATCCAATTATAAAATGGACAAAAGACATCAACAGACATTTCACTGATAAAATATACAGGTGGCCAAAAATACATGAAATAATGTTCGACTTCATGGGCCATTAGAGAAATGTAAATTAAAAGCACAAAGAGATATCACCATACTATATCAGAATGGCAAAATAAAAAAAAAATAGTGACAACACCAAATGCTGACAGGCATCAGAAGAAACTAGGTCAGTCATACATTACTGGTGGAAATGTAAAATGGTATAGCCAATCTGATAAACAGTTCGAGAAGTTCACACAAAAAAATAAACATGCACATACCACACAGCCTAGCAATTATACTCTTGGGTATTTATCCCAGAAAAAAATGGAAATTTATTTTTACCCAAAAACCTGTACACAAATGTTCATAGCAACTTTATTCATAATGCCCCAAAACTGGAAACAGCTCAGATGTCCTTCAATAGGTAAATGGTTAAACTGTGCACCATCCATACCATGGAATACTACTCAGTAATAAAAAGAAATGAAGTACTGATATATGTGACAACTTGGATGAATATTCAGATTATTATACTGAGTTTAAAAAATCAATCTCAGTGGGTTACATATATACTATATGATTCTATTTATGTAACATTTTTGAAATGAAAATTATAGAAATGGAGAAGAGATGAGTGGCTGCCAGAGGGAAGGAAGTAGGTGCAGTTGTCAAAGGGTAATATAAGGTATCCTTGTAGTGATGAAACTATTATGTAGCTTGACTGTGGTGTTGGGCTCAAACACATACACATGTGATAAAATTGCATAGAACTATACATGCACACATACATATACACACACAAATGAGTACCTGTAAAGCTGGTAAAATCTAAATAAAACAGAAAGATTATATCCATGTCAATATCCTGGTCATGTTAGTTATGTAGGATGTTACCATTGGGGAAACTGGGCAAGGAGTACATGAGATCTCTCTATATTATTTCTTAACACTTCATTTGAATAAAAAGTTTAAAAATAAAAAAATTAGGCAAAAAATGGGACAAAATATAAGAGATTAAATACATCAGATTAAAAACATAAGAGATTTTATGCTTAACTTTAGGTTCATACACTTGAAAACTTGGATAAAACAGACAATTCCCTAGAAATTGTATTAAAATTGACAAAACAGAAAATCTTGATAAACATAATCATTAGAGAATCTGAGCCAGTAGCTAAAAATTTACTCCCAAAAAAACACTAAAAAATAGGCCTAAATGATTTTATGGGTGAATTTTACCAAATATTTAAGAAGCATAGAATTCCAATCTTCTGTAGACTCTAGACAATAGAAAATAAGAAAACACTCAATTATTTTATTGAGGATAATGTAATCTTTTTTTTTTTTTTGAGACAGAGTCTTGCTTTGTTGCCTTGGCTAGAGTGAGTGCCGTGGTGTCAGCCTAGCTCACAGCAACCTCAAACTCCTGGGCTCAAGCAATCCTCCTGCCTCAGCCTCCCAAGTAGCTGGGACTACACACATGTGCCACCATGCCTGGCTAATTTTTTCTATATATTTTTAGCTGTCCAATTAATTTCTTTCTATTTTTGGTAGAGACGGGGTCTCGCTCTTGCTCAGGCTGGTCTCAAATTCCTGAGCTCAAACAATCCGCCCGCCTCGGCCTCCCAGAGTGCTAGGATTACAGGCGTGAGCCACTGCGCCTGGCCAGGATAATGTAATCTTGATACCAAAAACAGACATGGGCATTTTAAAGAACAGAAATTATTAATTAATTTATACAAGTGCAAATGTCCTAAAATATTATTGATAATACTTCAAATATTAACAAAAATATTATCAATGATATTTTATTTGGGATGTTTGTATTTTAGTGTCTTAAAATGTGCAACATGATAAGGTTAAGTTTAACTCAGTGATAAAAGTGTAACTAGTAAATTGAGTAAGCAAGATTCATGGGGTATAATCAGAAAATATTAATAACTTTGATTTTTTGATTTCTCTATTGCCAGTTTTAATTCATTCTGTAGGGTTAGATCTTCTTTTTCCTTTGCATCAGAACTAATCAGTTCTCATGACTCTTGTGTATTTTGGTCATATTTTGTCACAGAAAAGTCTAAATTTCATTAAAGTATCAGTGATAATTAAATCTGTAACATTTAGTTTAGTTTAATTTTCTTTCATCTCTTAACTCAGGCCTACTGTGAAAAAGAAAATGTGGCTAATATCTTCTTACCTTCTCCATAGAGTACTTCCAACCCTCCTCTATCATATTGCTTGAGGGTTTCTGATGCCTCTAGAATTGTACTAGAGGAGGGGATAGGTGAGAGAAGGAAGAGTAAATTTTTTCTTGATTAATACTGCCATGAACCATTATTAACATTGTCTGAGCTAGCTGATGTCTAAAACCGATTTGTTTTCTTATGATATAGGTTTGTAGGCTTTTCTGAGATGTTCCTGGACTTCACATTTCTCAAAGACAGTTGAAAACCAGTGTACTATGGTCTCCTGAGATCTAGGTGACAATATCAAGCCTTCAAGTCTTTCCATCAAAGCTGCTTTCCCTGGCCTTAAAGTGAATGTGAGTCTTGCCGCCAACTCCTACGAGAACTCTAGACTCATAGAATACCTACAACTTTCTCCCAACTCATTTTCTAATTTCCAAGCCTTTTTATGGCCTCTCCAGCTTCTTTTAGACGTGGGGATTGGGGATCAGCTAAGGGTCACAAAACCAGTTTACAACTACCTCCTTCATAAGACCAGCACGGTGGTCTCACACCTCGCATTGGAATGTGTTGTTTATTGTCTTGGGGCCTCAGCCAAAACTGAGACTGAAATAGTTCCATTTTAAAATCCTGTTTCATAAGGTTGGCTTGCCATTAGGAAAATCCATTAATGTAATTAAACACAATAGACAAGGAAAAAAATGTATTATTATCTCAATGGAAACAGAGCACTCATTTGATAGAATTCAATATTTATGACTTAAAAAAATCTCATATAACCTAGCAATAGAAAAGAATTTCTTAATCTGCTTAAGAGCATCTATCAAAAACTTCTATAGTAAACATCATATTCAATGGTGAAATGCTAGCAGCCTTATTATTTTTGTCAGTGTTATGGGTATGGTTTATTTAAAAATATGGAGTATACCAATCAGTGACCTATACTCAGAGGAAATCCTTTGACCATATATCAAAAGTCAAGGAATGTGTACTTAGACATTTCAAGTTAAAATAGAATGTTGAAAAACTGTCTCATATTTATGTGTCACTACTTTATTTTTTCTTATTAACCAACTGCTTTTTTTTGCATTACCACACATTCTTATCATTTGTTATCAGAACACTTAAAATCTACTTTCTTAGCAATTCTCAAGTATACAATAAATTGTTACTAACTCTAGTCACCATATTGTACAATGGATCTCTTAAACTTATTCTTCCTGTCTAACTGAAATTTTATATCCTTTAACTAACCTCTCTCTAATCCCCCCACCCCCCATCCCTTGATAACCACCATTCTACTTTCTAATTCTATGAGTTCGACCTTTTAAAATTCCACGTGTAAGTGAAATCATGTGGTATTTGTCTTTCTGTTTCTGGCATATCTCACTTAGCATAATGTCCTCCAGGTTCATCCATGCTGTAGCAAATGATGGGATTTCCTTCCTTTTTAAGGCTGAATATATTTCATTGTTTGTATATACCACATGTTCTTTATCCATTGATCCACTGATGGGCACTTAGGTTAATTCTATTAATATATCTTGGCTGTTGTGTCTAATGCTGCAATGAACATGGGGTGAAGATATCTCTTTGACATATGGATTTAATTTCATTTGGAAATATATCTATAGTGGGATTGCTGGATCTTATGGCAGTTCCATTTTTAATTTTTTGAGAAACCTCCACACTGTTTTCCATTATGGCTGTACTAATTTACATTCCCACCAACAGTGTAAAAGGGTTCCCTTTTCTCAACATCCTTGCCAACACTAGTTATCTCTCATCTTTTTGATAATAGCTATTCTAACAGGTATGAGATGATGTTTCACTGTGGTTTTAATTTGTATTTCCCTGATCATTAGGAATGTTGGGCATTTTTTTTTAATATACCTGTTAGCCATTTGAATGTCTTCTGTGGAGAAAAATGTCTATGTAGGTCCTTTGACCATTTTTTAATTAACCTCATTAGGTTATTTGTTTTCTTGCTGTTGAGTTGCTTGAGTTCCTTATATGATTGCATATTAATCCATAAACTATAGAATAGTTTTAAGAAATAATATAGAGATATCCCATATATCCTTCACTCAGTTTTCCCAATGGAATATTAACCCCTTATTAAACCCATATGGTTTGCAAATATTTTCTCCCATTTCTTAGGTTGTCTCTTCACTCTGTTGTTTCTTTTGCTATGGAGAAGCTTTTAGTTTGACGTAATCACATTTATCTACTTTTGTTTTTGTCATCTGTGCTTTTGGGGTCATATCCAAAAATCATTGCCTAGGCCAATGTCATGGAACTTTCCCTATTTTTTTCCTAGTACTTTTACAGTTTCAGGTCTTATGTTTAAGTATTTCCTCCACTTTGAGTTCATTTTTTGTGTATGATATAAGGGTCCAATTTCAATCTTCTGCATGTGGATATCCAGTGTTCCCAACACCATTTATTGAAGAGACTATTCTTTCCCCATTTTGTATTCTTGGTACCTTTGTTCAAAAATCACTTGATCATAAATGTGTAGATTTAGTTTTTGGCTCTCTGTTCTGTTTCATTGGCCTATGTGTCTGTTTTTATGCAAGTGCCATGCTGTTTTGAGTACTATAGCTTTCTAGTGTATTTTGAAGTCAGGTAGTGTGATGCCTCTAGCTTTGTTCTTTTTGCTTAAGATTGTTTTGGCTATTCGGGGTCTTTTGTGCTTCCATGTGAATTTTAGTATTGTTTTTCTATTTCTGTGAAAAACATCATTGGAATTTTGATAGGGATGTCATTGAATCTGTAGATTACTTTGAGTAATATGGACATTTTAACAATATTAATTCTTCCAATTCATGAAAATAATATCTTCAAAAAATATCTTCCCATTTATTTGTACCTTCTTCAATTTCTTTCATATATGTTCTATAGTTTTCAGCATACAGCTTTTTCACCTCTTTGGTTAAATTTATTCCTAAGTATTTTATTTTATTTTTTATAGCTATTGTAAATGTCGTAAATGGGATTGTTTTGTTTTTGGATAGTTCATTATTAGTGTATAGAAACGGTACTGATTTTTGTATGTTATTTTTGTATACTACAATTTTGCTAAATTCATTTACCAGTTCTAACAGTTTTTTTGTGGAGTCCCTAGGGTTTTCTATGTATAAGATCATGTTGTATAGTAGTCTTATTTTTTTCACAATAGGGAAACGATGTTTTCATTAAAACTTTAGTAATGACAATACATTAATTTCTTTCTTTCTCTCAGTTTATGCTTGTGGTACAATATCATGTCAGCATAATTGTCTTCTTTGTGATGCAAAACTTTTCTACTAATTTTACCTGAAATGGCAATTTCAAAACTACTCTTCATGATTTCAGAGTATATTTACTTATTCTCTTTAGAAGATTGGTTTCTTTCGGAGTATTATTTAGAAATTTTAGTGTTCTTATAAATGATGGATACTTATAGTTGGTAAAACAGGTTATAATCTCTTACTATTAAAGTTATCCTCAAAATCTTAACATGAAATAGTCATGCAATTACTGGTGCTAATCTAGATGAATAAGTGTAATCATTGGGTTATTTATGTATCTACTTTGAGTTAGGAATAAATTCAGGAGCCATATTTTACTGTAAAATTCTTATTCACTTATTTAGCAGCCTCATTTTTAAAATAAGGGTTAAGACAAAGATACCATTATCTTTACTTTATTTCAACATTTTTCTGGTGATTTGATCTAGCATGGTAAGACAAGAATTGAAAAAAACACAGTAGAATTTATTTGAATAAGAAAGTAAGAAATAAAGCTACTACCATTTAGAAATATGCAATTGTCTATACATAAGACCGAAGAAAACCTATAGAAAAATTATTAGAACTGATAAGAAAGTTCAGCAAATTCAATAAATAGAAGACCTGTATGTGAACATCTATTGTGTTTCTATAGATCAGTAACAAAGTTAGAAAATGTAACTTTTTAAAAGGTACCAATTTCAAAGCAATTTCAAAAGATACTCAGTAATAGATCTAATAAAAGATATACATGACCTTTATGGAGAAAATTATAGACTGTTATTACAAGACATTAAGAAAAACCATAGAAGTGGTGAGAAATGTTTATAGAGAGGAGGATTCGACAATCATAAATCATAAATATGTTAATCATCCCAAAATCAATGTAAGAATCAATATAATTCCAATCAAAAGACATTCACAGAAATAATAAACCGAAATTCTGGAGTGGCAGAAATGTGAGAAGGGACATATAAGAATTTCCATTGTTTTCTAATATTTTATTTTTAATCTAGGTAATTGGTACACAAGTGTTCATTATATTCTTTTCTTTTTGTATTTCTGAAATATTATGTTTAGAAAAAGAGTACTGAGTACATGAGGTTAGCTTTGTACTGGTGTCTACAAGCTAGCCTCATAAAGTAACTGCTAATTTGCTATAGATTCATATCTATATGCATTTGTACACTGGATTCTCTAATCCTTACTTCTGTGTGACTTTAACCAGATAATTTATTCTCCTAAATTCTCAGTTTCCACATTTATGGAATGTGGCTCTCATAAGGAATTTAAAAATTAAAAAAAAAATTTAAAGAATAGGACAAAGTATGCTATCAGTAAATTTTAGTTTGTTTCTCTGAGGGGAGAGTGTCAATTTGGTTCAGATGGTGAAGCATCTGGGAATCAATGCCCTTTGCGAAACAACATGAAATCCTGACATATTTAACTCAATCTTGTCAACTGAGAGCAGTTTCACTCAAAGTAACTATGGCACAGGTATGCAATATACAACCACAACCACACGTGTGCATAAAAAGAGTTTATAAATTACTCCACTAGTCTGCATTTGTCACCACTTCAATCATTTTGTCATCTGCTAGCATTCTTAGCAGCTGGTATAAGAAAAATTTATGGATGGAATTATAAGATTGAAAAATTCCCATGTATTAGCCTAAATTAACCTAAATTTAGCCTAAATTAAAACCCTGTGAATTGAGAAAAGAGCACCAATATTGGAGTTTAGTTGAAAAACCCTCAATTGATTGGTCTTGTTGAGGGAACAAAAAGGGTGTGTAAAGCAAACAGGCCATTGAAAAGAAAGACCTAGCAGCTCTGCCCAGCAGAATGAAAAACACCTTTAAACATTCTTTTCAGTTTAATCAATATGCCAAATCTTTCTTTAAAGGATTTCTTGCTTTGTGGTGAGAACTTCTTTGTTATCAAGTATTAGGGTAAATAATCTTTCATTTAAAGACAAAACTGCCATTTTAAAATCCAAATCAGAAACTGTTTGAAATACAGTTGACCCTTGAACAACATGGGTTTGAACTGCACAGATACAATTATACACAGATTTTCTTCTGTCTCTGCCACCCCTGAGACAGGAAAATCAACTCCTCTTCCTCTTCCTCAGTCTACTCAATGTGAAGATGATGAAGATGAAGACCTTTGTGATGATTCCCTTCCACTTAATAAATTGTAAATATATTTTCTCTTCCTTTAGATTTTTTTAAATAACATTTTCTTTTCTCTAGCTTACTTTATTATAGGAATACAATATATAATACATATAACATACAAAATATGTGTCGATCGACTATGTTATCAGTAAGGCTTCTGGTCAATAGTGGGCTATTTGTAGTTAAGTTTTGAGGGAGTCAAAAGTTATAAGCAGATTTTTGACTATGTAGGGGGTCAGTGCCCCTGACTCCTGCATAGTTCAAGGGTCAACTGTATCTGAATCTCCTGAGCTAAGTTTAAATTATCTATGCACAGAGCTCATTCAGATAGTGAGTTGTATCAAGGGGGGATCAAAGAAACTTCTCCTTAAAGTAGGACTGTCCAGGCATTCTAGATTTTGGTGTGTCTACACTTTAATTAATTTATAAAGATTCTTGAAGTCTTGCTGGTGCCCAGACTTTCCCATTAAGACTTAAGGAGATATAAATAAATCTAGTATTCAAAGAAAACAGATATTTCCATCCACTTTTTCTCCACATGCTGCCCATGCCCTATTAAGACAAGAACAGACAGTCCTCTTTCCCAGGGTTGTTCAGGAAGTTATTGATTTATTAAATGAACAATATTTATTGAGTACCTATTAGGTTACATCACTGTTCTAGACACTTCAGACATAGCAGTGAACAAAGTAAACAAAGTTGATTAATGGATGTGCAGTATACTGTGGCTTTATAAAAAGAAAATTAGTCAATGCGTGAGAATAGAATAATGATTGATGCTATGTAAGATAGAGTGGTCAGTGAAGACCTCAACTAGGGGGTGACATTTGAGCAGAGATCTGAACGAAGTGAGCTCTGTGAAGATTTTGGGGAAGACAGTCCCTGACAGAGGAGAGAATGCCAAGTACAAAGGCCTGAGGTGGGAACATGTTTGTTGTGCTAGAGGAAGAACAGAAGGCCAATGTGTGGCTTCAGTTTAGGAAAAAAGAAAGCTAGTGGCAGGATATGATGTCAGAAAAATAGCCATAGACCATAAAATGAAGGGCTTTGTAGGTCACAATAAAAACTAGATGTTATTTTAGGTGCAATGAGAAACCACTGGAGGATTTTGAACATGGGAATGACATACATTGATATATATTTTTAAAGTGTCATCCTGGAAACTCTAGAAGGATGAACTATAAAGAGATAAGAGTGAAAGGTAGGAGAGAGGGTAGGAGGCTATTACAGTAATCCAGGTGAGAGATCATGATGGTTGGGACCTGGAGTGTACTGGTGGAAATGGTGAGATGAGTGAGGGTAGAATCAATAGTGTTTGCTAATGGATTAGATGTCGCAAGTAAGAGAAAGAAAGTAAGAGAACACTTCAACTTTTGTGACTTTAGCAAAAGTATTAACCATTAACTGAGATAGGAAACACTGAAGAAAGAGCAGGTTTGTGGGAGAGGGGAAATTTAGGATTTATTTTTGGACATGTTAATTTTGAGGTCTCTATTAGAAATCCAAGATCAGATAGTAGATATAAGATTGGAATTTAGGGAAAGGTTGGAGCTAGAGATATTGGGAGATGTCAGTTTATAGATCATATTTAAAGCAGTGAAACCACTTAGGAAGAAAGTGTAGATAGAGATTACTAGGTGTCTGAGGATTGATGCTGAGGCATTACAGTGTATAGAAATATGGAACAACAATAACAACAAAAACAGTAAAGAAGACTCGAAAGAGGCAGCCAGCAATGGAAGAAAAACCAGTCCTGGAAGCCAATTGAAGAAAATATTTTATGAGGGAAAGAATGATCAACTTTGACAAACGATGCTGAAAGCTACAAGAATATGAAAATTGAGGACTGACATTGGATTTGGCAATGTGGAGGGAACGTAAAGAGCCAGACTTCAGTGAGGTGTTGAAGACAAAATCCATATTGTAGTGGATTCAAGGTATAGTTGGAAGGAAAGAAGTGAAAGTTTTATAAGCAACACTTTCAAAGACTTTGGCTATAAAATGGAGTAATAAAATGTTGAGGGAATATTGAAATGAAGGAGATTTTTATGAATGAAGCTATTACAGTAGGTTTGTGTGCTAATGAAAATGATAGCAAAATTGATCTTGCAGGAGAAAAGGGGGACAGTTACAGAAGCATTGTTCTTGAGGTGTTGAGAACTGTGTAGGTGACAATACACAAATGGGGAAATATTGGCTTTACATAGGAGTCAGGCAGTTTATCTTTTGTAACTGGAGAAAAGGGAGAGTATATGGGTGTAGATGCAATGAGATTGGAAGATGTGGTGGTGAAGGATGTGGAAGTTAGAACTCCTCCTGATTGGTTTTTCAATGAAATAAGTCATGTCATCAGCTAATTGAGAAGTGGGAAAAAGGTGTTGGGATTTTGAGGCAGGAGGTAATGGGGTGATATAGTCATCTTAGACAATGGGAGAATAATCTAACCTTAGGTAAGTGTAGTGGGACTGCTAGCCAGCACTGAAGATCCATGTGTGGCTCATGGTCATAAATCTAAAATAAACCCACCTGCATTCCTTACTGCCAATCATATTCAGAAACTGAGGTGCGGGCATGCAATAGGTGGCAAGATGGACGTAAGCCATGGTTGAGATTTTGCCTACGACTACAAGCTGTCTTGGTCCAATACGTGACATTTCTCTTAAAGTCACATAAGAAGCAATAAAGTGCAATCAGTAGGTGGACTAGAAATTCAGTTAAGCTAAAGCAAGGATTTGGGAAAGAAGGAGTGGCTAGCGATAAAGCTAGGGAAATAAACAAAAATACATCAAGGTATGACAAAACATTCATTCCTCAGACTTTTCCATATGAATCAGTCTTTTGATAACCTTCAAATTGTGTGATGGATCTTGATTACCGAGAAAGAAGAGAGGCAAATTTGAGAATATCTACATTATGGTATTTATTTTCAACTCCTTCATCATTCAATAAACTATCCTCATCAATATCCTCAACAAAAAGAAGTTAGGCTGGGGACATTTTCTAGGATAATCTTTAAACAAAAATCTATTCACCAGAAAGCCTCTCTCTGCAGAAACATAAAGTTTCTGTCTCTCTGTATGGGTGTGTGGTGGGCATGGATTCCTGCTAAGGCAGTTGTCGGCAACTGCTCTACATACCCTAGCACACTTCTTTCAAATTCTTTAGTTAAATACACCACGTGTGGGATAAGCTCCCTTTTTAGACTCTGCGCATTGGCAGTTGTTTTGCACACTGGCAGCTGTTTTGTTAAATCTTGCAATTACACAAGTGATGCCAGCAGCTTAAATAGCTTTCCATGTTTTTCAGTTCTTCCTTAAGGAAAATGGGTAAGCATTTCCAATGAACATACATAGAATTCAGGCACTTAGTGGAGACTTTCAGGGTCCATATTATAAGGAACCATGTCATGACGGACCTTAGAAGCCAGATTGATGAGCCTGGACTTGGTACTCTGTTGTTGGGAATGTAAATTAGTACAGCCATTATGAAAAACAGTGTGTAGTTTTCTCAAAAATTAAGAATAGAACTACCACATGATCCAGCAATACCACTACTGGGTATATATCCAAGAGAAACAGTATGTCAAAGACATATCGGCACCTCCATGTTCATTGCAGCATTATTCACAACAGCCAAGATATGGAAACAACCAAAGCACCCATCAACAGATGAATGGATAAAGAAAATATGCTATATATAAACAGTGGACTACTATTCAGCCTTTATTTTTTTTTTATTTCAGGATATTATAGGGGTACAAACATTTTGGTTACATGTTATGACTTTGCCTCACCCAAGCGAGGGTTAGAGGCATGCCCTTCCCCCATACAATGCTCACCACGTCCATTAGTTGTGAATTTACCCACCCCCATTCCCCCAACCCACAATGAATATTACTACTGTGTGAGCACTTTAGTGTTGATCATTTAGTGTCAATTTGATGGCGAGTACATGTGGTGCTTATTCTTTCATTCTTGTGATATGGAAATCCTGCCATTTGCAACAATTTGGGTGAACCTGGAGGACTTTATTAGTGAAATAAGCCAGGCACAGAAAGACAAATACTGGATGATCTCACTTGTATGTGGAATCTAAAACAATCTAATTCATAGAAGCACAGTAGAATGTAGAATGGTGGTTATCAGGGGTTGTGGGGGTGGGGATTGGGCAGATGTTAGTCAAAGGATACAAAATTTCAGTTAGATAGGAAGAATAAGTTCAAGAGATCTATTGTACAACATGGTGACTATAGTTAAAAACAATGTATATTTGAGTATTGCTAAGAGAGTTGTCACCACAAATAACTATGTGAGGTGATGGATATGTTAATTTCCTTGATTTAGCCATTTCATAATGTTTACATATGTGAAAACATGTACACAATAAATATATAAAATTTTTGTCAATTTAAAAAGTAAATAATAAAAATCATGTTGTGTGCCCTCAAAAATATATATGTATATATATATATATATATATACATATATAATTTTTATTTGTCAGGTATACCTAAATAGATCTGCAAAAAAAAGCAAAAAAGAAATGGAGGCCGAGACTGCACTGTTTAGAGAAATTGCATTCATGAAGATCCTCACACCTAATGTCTTGAAGAAGATCATTTTCATATCACTTCTTTTGAGATTCATAGTCAACCCCTTTCCTTCAGTTTATGGCATCTTCCATTAATTATAAACCTCAATCTGCAGTTGTACTTCTACCAGTCTTTTCAAATGCCAGAGAAAGTCTATCTGCAACTGCTTAAGCTTGATGGGGTACTGTAAGACATGCTAAGGAGTGACTCACTCTTCTATTCCAACCTTTTTCTAGTGTGCTCTTCTGTATTTGAAAGATTGAAAAACTTCCTTGGAGTTAGGATTCTGAGTATAATTTTGCTCCACCAATCAGATGCTGTCCTATGAAACTTGAATTCAGAACTGAGTTAGATGGGAAAAGAGGCAGGATATAAGGCACCCCTGTTGTTTTTATACATTGTGATATGGGACATAGGGTTCTGGAACTTGTAGCTGTGACTTCGTGATTTTGTAGCAGCAACCTTGGTAGCCCCATTCCGTGGGGATTTGGGGAGCTGTTCCTTGAAGCTCAGTCTAGAATTCGTTTTGTCAGTGCTAATGTTGTCCACAGAGTTATGGGTTTTACTGCATGAGAGAAGAGAAGGAAGAGCAGGAGAAGGCAGACTAACCTCATAATCCATGAGGTCTTCGGCTGTTCTCCAGGGCACCTCTCCAGTTCCTCTTCCCTTGGAGCACAGAGCTTGGTGGAGAAGGGAGTGGAGGGGATTTAGAGAGGCAAATGGAAGATACCTAGCACAGTAATTATATCTAATGATTCAGCCAATCTTTGGGTTTTAGCTTGTCTTACACTTGTTCTCACTGGCATTCACTGCAGGGGGTTTGCTCTTAAATATTCATTGGTAAACATGCGGGACATTATGCTATGACACTTACATACCTTATTTCAATTTAGTAAATCTTTAAGATAACTTTATAAAATGGATATTTTATCACAATGTTACAGATAAGCAAACTGACACTCTAAAATTGAAGAATGTTGTCCTGGCTCACATAGCTGAGAATTGGAATTGCTGGGATTTGAACTTAGATCTGTGTGGTTCTAAAGTCTAAGTTCATTCTAGAAAGTCATGCTACCTTAGATAACTTAAAGACAGAGGGTGGGGGAGGGAGGGAGGGAGAGGAAGAGGGAACCAGGAATGGAGCTTAGGGACTAGGCAGTTTACTGAAAAACTGCTCACTACATAGTTTACTGGCAAGATTTAGCAGCAATTAGTTACAGGAGTGAAGACTTCTCAAGGGCTTCAAAGATGGATTTACATTTCTCCTTGGAGTGATTGTGTGAATGGCAAAGCCATTGGTTTAGAGTGGAAACACAGAAAGAGGAGCAGGTAATTAAATTCTAAGTCTCTTTGACTAAGATTAAATAACATTATAAACTTGCCCATTTTCATTTCTCCCCTGCAAATGACTTTTCTTTCTATTGTCAACTGTCAGTTTTTGAAGAGGAAAAACAGGCAGGACACAATTGATACACAATGTATGGTTTTGAGGATTGACCTTCTTTAGGGTTGTAAAACATCTTACAAACCTTTTACAAACATGTTACAAACTTCACCTCTTTCAACAAATATATCGACAATGTTATTGATAGTAAAATCACTTATTGCATTCAATTTAGTGTTAATATTGTAACAGAGGAGTTTCAGCAGTTGAGAACATTTGTACCAATGAAATAGGCTAGGCTAATTTTTCATAATAGTTCTTTTTGGCTATGTTATGTTCATCATAATAGATATAAAATTTTAAAACATGTTTATTTTATTTCAAAAACATACTTTCATATTAGGTCATTAAATATGAAATGTCAAATTTTGAATCAAAAGTTTAGTTTATTATATCTAAAACAAGAAGCAGTACAATTAATCAAAGTATGTACCCAAACTATCGACAGAGTTTTGTCATCTTAATGGTAACTTGTTTATGCCAGCAGTGAAGAAGCCTGGAGAGCGAGTGGTGATGAAATTGTGAAAGGCGTTTTCCACAGCTTGTTAAGAATTGAATATCTTTCCTTACAAACAGTGGTCCAAAGCCTGGAAGAAATGGTAATCAATTGGTGCAAGGTCTGGTGAAAATGGTAGATGACAGAGAGTTTCCAAGTCCAGCTTCTATAGCTTGAGCAGTGTTGTTTTTTGTGACATGTAGTCTTGCAAGAGGATTGGACTGTCTCTATTGACCAATCTCGGCTGCTTAATCACAAGCATCCTCATCGTTTCATCCAATTGGTTGCAGTAGACATCCACTGTAATTGATTGACCAGGTTTCATGAAGCTGTAGTGAATAATACCAGTGCTGGACCACCAAACAGACACCATTCACTTTTTGTGAGGAATATTCGATTTTGCACTGTGTTTTGGAACTTCATCTTTATCCAACCATTGTGCCAAATGCTTGCAATTGTCAAAAAGAATCCATTTTTCATCACACATAACAATACAGTGTAGAAATGATTTGCCTTTATGTAGTGACAGCAAGGAAAGGCAAGCTTCAAGACAATTTCTCTTGCGATGCTTGTTTAATTCATGTGGAACCCATCTATCCAGCTTCTTTACCTTGCCAATTTGTTTCAAATGGTCCAATATTGTTGGAATAGTAATGTCAAACCTTGCTGCTAATTCACGCATAGGTTGAGATGGATTCGCTTCCACTACAGCTTTCAGCTCATCATTATCCACCTTGGTCTCAGGTCACCCACATGGCTCATTTTCAAGATTAAAATCATCAGAATGGAACTTCTCAAACCTTTGATATATTGTGCATTTATTAGCCACATCCTTTCCAAATACTTTGTTGATATTTTGAGCTGTCTGCACTGC
>CAUYSK010021029.1:0-10093 GCA_963575035.1 Avahi laniger
CTGAGGCAGGAGGATTGCTTGAGCCCAGGAGTTTGAGGTTGCTGTGAGCTAGGCTGACGCCATGGCACTCTAGCCCGGGCAACACAGTGAGACTCTGTCTCAAAAAAAAAAAAAAAAGAAAAGGAGAGGATTGTACAATTCATATGAATGCACAAACTCTCTCTGGAAGAATCCCCAATAAGTTGATAGCATTGATGGTATCTGGGACAGCATATTGAATGAGTAGGAGACAAGGATGAGAGGGAAACTTTTGTATATCTTGATTCTTTTTGATGTAAGTGCATGGCTCATTAAAAATGGAATTACACATGCACACACATGTATACATACACGTACACACAGCGAATTGTTGAGTGGATCAGTGACACAGACTTATGAACTACATCTATTGGCAACAGGCATGACAGTAAGAAGCCTTCAGCATGAGATTGAATTTCTGTCCAGGAAACCAGAAAACTGTACTGAGGAGCCTACTTTAGCTTTTATTTCTAAATATTACCATACCTAAGAAAATTCATTAAGATTGATTATTCTAGAACCTATGGAAGATAGACTTAGTTGGTTAATGCAGCACCCATTCCAACCCTATGCTTTCTTGCTTTTTCTACTTAAAAAATGAATTTTCCAGACTTCTTAATAGTTAGAGGTAGCCAAACAAGTGTTACAGTCATTGAGATGTGAGCAGAAAGCTGTTGGTACTACCTCTCCCCTTTCAGTCTTCAGTCTGTTGTGCTAGATTGATGCCTAGAGATCCACAGCCATTTTGCAACCGGTAAGAAAGTCACGTGTTTAGGATGGTGGAGCAGAAAGACAGAAAGTGCTTGGGTTTCAACAGTATCAGTGAGCTTCCACCTGAGATCTAACTCTGTACTTCTTGTCCCATTAAAAAAAATGCATTCCCTATTTGCTTAAGATCTTCTTTTATATTTTTCTTTTAGTTACAGCCAAAATCGATATTTAGTAATATAAAGAAGAATCCAGTTAAAGAACTGGTATACCAGAGAAGAAGGAAGTCCATGAGCAATGGATGATATCAGTCTAGCTGCATCTGAAATATACCCATAATATATCTCCCTCTCTTCTTTCTGTGATATATGAACACAGACTCTAAACAAATGTATGCATTTTTAACAGCCCTCTCTGTTCTGCTTAATTTTAAAATTAGACTCCCTGCCTTATTTTTGCCTATTTAAAAAAAATTCAAGTAAAAGTATGTATTATAAAGATTTTGCAGAAGATCATAGAATAAAGGAAGAACTGAGCAATTCAACTGTGGGAAGAACTGAAACAGAGAAGCTGTAGGACTTCCAGCAGCTAGGGATTAGAGATAGGCATTCTAAGGTATTGCCTAGGGTCATGCAACTCTAATGCCTTCTACTTCTATTTTCTCAATTTAGGTTTTCAATTGATAGAAGAGTGAATCTAATTGATCCAACTTGGGTCAGTTATCTCTATTTTTGGAACATACTGCCATGCCCAGGGGACAGAGTAGCTCACGCAGGCATGTCATTGGGGAAACTGTACGAATATCCCAGTTTGTGTCTCCTACATTCCATCCCTTGGCTGCCTGAGATGTGTACACACATACACACACACACACACACACACACACACACGCACTACATATATCCTTTTTCTCATATATCCATAAATGCATCCACCCAACTAAGAACAATTATTTCATATATAATAACTAACACTCTCACTCAATGGAAACAACCTAAATTTGTGTCCAGCTATTAAATGAGGTATAATGTCATGGGACTACATTTTTTAAAATCAAGCTCTCCAGGTGGTATCCATTAGTATTATAGATTTGCAGTAATTCCATCTGGGTATTCTGTAACTACAGCCTATGAAGGGGAGAAAAGATAGAGAAATCAATATTAATATAAATATGAATGTAGTATATATACAGTAAACAAAGAAATGTAAGCAGAGATTTTTATATTTGTTGCTAAAACTGGTCATGAGGTCAGTTTTAGTCCATTCAGGTTGCTATAACAAAGTACCATGAATTGGATAGCTTATAAACAACAGAAATTTATTTCCCATGGTTTTGGAGACTGGGAGATACGATATCAAGTTCCCATCAAATTCAGTGTCTGGAGAGGGCCTGCTTTCTGATTCATAGATGATGCCTTCTCTTGTGTCCTCACATGGTGGAAGGGGAGAGCTAGCTCTGTGCTGTCTTTTCTGCAAGAGCGCTGGTACCATTCATGAAGGCTCTGCCCTCATGACCGGATCACCTCCCATAGGCCCCACCTCCTAGTACCATCACATCGATGATTCAGTTTCAATGTATGAATTTTGGGGGGGACACAAACATTCAGACCATAGCAAGGTTCTAGTCAGTATTTCTGACTTCCATGTTATTATTGCCATCAGCCAGCAACTCAGCTGGTCAGGATGCTTTGAGCAGTGAAGTTACCCAATGTTTTATTCCTAAATGGTCTAGTGTCTCAATTTGTATGGTGTCACAGTGGCTTCTGTTATTCTTTTCCATTGAGCATGGTAGCATTAGGCAGTTCTTTTCTCTCCAGAGAGTTGCCATTAATATAACTCAACTCTACTACCCCGTACCCTCTGCATCTTCCCTTGCAAGTTTTAAATGTCTATAAAAGAGAATATTTTGAGATCAAGTATCTACCCCTCAGATATATTAGCCAGACGCCTAAGATAAAAATGGTGTTCACCTTAGGAATATTTATACACTGGTTGACCACTCCAGATATTTCTAGGTAAATAGAGCCTTTATTGAACAGTAGCTATTTCCAAAATTATATATGAAGAATGTGAATATTTTTATATGATGAAATTTCTATGTCAGCATTAATTTATTTTATTCTGACATACATTCTTAAAACACTGACAGAATATACTGATCATTGATCATGTGTCAACTATTTTAATTTAGTATTTTCTTTCAGATTCTATCTTAACCACATAGCCCTACCCAGTAGGTAATAAATCAGTTTAAGCCATTAGAGTTGTTCTTTTTGCGATCAACTCTGAAACATAATTGAAAGAGTATGGGTTTGGGAATTAGGTTGATCTGGATTTTATTTCTGGTACTTACTTGCTATCTAACCTTGGGCAATTTATTAATTGCTCTCATTCTCATTTTCTTTGTATATAAAATTATCATAATACCCAATTCATATGCAGGTTTGAAATATGTAATTAAATGACTTATATAAGCTTCTGGTACAGTTTCTAGAAAATAATAGATGTCCAGCAAGTGATAACCATAATAATGAGTTTATTCTTCATATCAGCTGAGATAAAATTTATCAGGAAATACAATATGGCAAATCACCCAGAAATTCACAAGCATGTGTTTCAGTTGCCCTTTTACACAGAGATGAAAATTTTCTCATCATTATCGCATCCATTGCCTGCATCACAGTCCTTCCCAAACTCCTCTGCAGACCTTCCACCAAGGTGGAGCACACTAGACCCTATGTGACTTTGCTTCTTCTGGCTATTTTTGCAAGAATTTTCTCATTAGAGTATTAATAGCAGAACGTGGGGCTGTTATCAAAGTAACCAGGAGTGGTACAGTCTCAGTTCAGTCTCAGCTGGAACTTCTATTTAATCTGATCCAACTCCAACGGTGCTCTTGGCTTTCCTCACTCTTGCCATTCCAAGATTATAAACATTCTTCTGTGTCCTCCTCCTTATTTTATGTTTCTCAACATGGTTCCACTGAACTATTTATTTCCCCTTAAATTTTTTCAACTCATTTTATTTCTTCTAAATAACCTTGATACCTTTCCCTTCTCTAATGCAAAAGATCTTCTTAGTTATACTGCCCACTAAACATTTATGTAAAATATGTCCTTCAATTATATACCCAAAATATTATTTCTACAAAAATTTTACAAATAGGGCCTATCTATAGAGAACTATAGGAGGAACTTGCTCTAATGGGGGAACTCCCACAACTAAGCCAAGTGCCTGATAATTTTCAGCAATATGATATTTAAGAAAATGAAGCAATAATTTTTTAAGTAAAGAAAGGAGAATGACCTGAGCAAAATGGCAGAATAGGAGTTTCTAGCACTTGTCCCTTCACAGAAACACCAGTTTGAACAACCACCCATGCATGAACATACCTTCAAAAAAGCTAAGGAATCTAAGTGAGAGAATATAGGACCTTGATGGAACACAGAAATAAGAAAAGGTACATTGAAGAGAGTAGGAAGGACAGTTCTACATTACCTGCATTACCCCTCCTGCTAAACCTGGACAGTGAGGGGTGGAAAGTGATACCCTATATGTGGGGGAAGGAGAGTAAAGTTAACTCATGACTTCATCATGGATTGCCCAATTCAGTGAACCCCAACACCGGGCAAGCCCCCATGGCCCCAGGTTCCAAGCCAGTCTCCACTGACCCAAGCTCCAGGCTGGCTCCCATGGCTTCAAGCCAACCTCCATGGACACAGGTGCCAGGCATGCCCCAGCACCAGGCCAACCACAGGTGCTTCAGGCTCCAGGCCTGTCCCCATAGACCCAGCACAAGGCCCATCTCAGTGAACCCCAGCAGCAGGTCAGCCCCCATGGCTCCGATCTTCAGGTCCATCTCAGCACAAGGACATCCCCTATAGCCCAGGATCCAGACTCACCTCACCACCAGACTAGTCCCTACAGCACCATCTTCTAGGCCAACCCCAGTGCCAGGTTGTCCCCCCAGGTTCCCAGGCTCCAGGGCCACCCCCACAGACTTAGGTGCCAGGCCTGCCTTATGGACTCAGTCACCAGACCTAACTCAGGGATCCCCAGTGCCAGAACAGCCTTCACAGACCCAGGCTATAGGTCCATACCCATGGAGTTCTAGGCCCAACCCTGCATACCCACACAACAGGCCAGCCACGTGGACCTAGACACCAGGCCTACTGGCCCACTGACCCAGGCACCAGATCATCATGCCCAAGGACTCACTCAGCAATGTCACCCATGGACCCTGCCAGCTGGACCAACCAGAATCTCGGGATGGGCTGACTAGTGAAAGACTTTCCCATTAAGAGTGAAAAAGTATCCCAAGAATGGAAAAATAAGCACCACATGTACTCACCAGCAAATTGGTTTCACTGATCAACACCTAAGTGCATATATAGGAATAACATTTATGGGGCATCGGGCAGATGGGAGGGGGAGGAGGAGATGGGTATATACAAACATAATGAGTGCGATGCGCACCATCTGGGGGATGGACGTGCTTGAAGCTCAGACTTGGTGCGGTGGGACAAGGGCAATGTAACCTAAACATTTGTACCCCCATAATATGCAGAAATAAAAAAATACAAAAACAAAAGAGTGAAAAAGGTACCTACTTTTTCAAATAAATATCAATGGAAGGCCATAAGGATCACAAATAAGTAGAGAAACATGATAGCACCAAAGGAACAAAATAAAGCACCCGTAACCAACCCTAAAGAAATAGAGATCTATGAACCACCTGACAAATTATTCAAAATAATCATCTTAAAGAAGCTCAGTGAGCTAAAAGAGAATACAAATAGGCAACTAAACAGAACCAGAAAAATAATACATGAACAAAATTAGAAGTTCAACAAAGTGATAGGAACCATAAAAAAGAACCAAACAGAAATTATGGAGCTGAAGAACACAATGACTGAACTAAAAATTCCCTAGATAGCTTCAACAGCAGACACAGTCAAGCGTAAGAGAGAATCAATGAATTCAAAGACAAGTCATCTGAAATTACCCTGTCAGAGGAATAAAAAAAAAAAGAACAAAAAATTGAAGAAAGACTATGGGACTTATAGTATTCTAGCAAGCAAATCAATATACTCATAGAAGTTCTAGGAGTAGAGAAATAGAAAAGGGAAAAACCTTATTTAAAGACATAATGACAAAACTTTCCAAATCTGGAGTGGGAAGTAAACATCCAGATTTGTGAAGTCCAAATAACCCTCTAAAAATTAAACATAAATTGTTACCAAGACATAATCACATTCTCAAAATTTAAAGACAAAGAGAGAATTTTAAAAGCAGCAATAAAAAGTGACTTATATTAACAATATAAAAGGGAACCCCCATAAGATTATCAGTGGATTTTTCAGCTGAAATCTTGAATCCAGGAGAAAGTGGGGTGATACATTCAAAGTGCTAAAAGAAAAAAAAAACTGCTACTAGGGATATTGTACCCAACAAGGCTTTCCTTCAGAAATGCAGGAGAAATAAGGATTTTCCGAGAAAAACAAAAGCTGAAGCAGTTCATCAACACTAGACCTACCTTACAAGAAATGTTAAAGAGAGTTCTTCAAGTTAAAACAAAAGAATGATAACAACATGAAAACATATGAAACTATAAAACTCACTGTAAAGATAAGAGTATACTCAAATCCTAATATTTTAATGGTAATGTATAAGTCACTTCTAAATCTAGTATAAAAGTTAAAAGACAAAAGCATTAAAAATAACTATAGCTACAATAATTTGTTAATGAATACACTATATAAAAAGATGTAAATTGTGACATCAATAACATAAAATATCGGGGGAGAAGAAGTTAGCATGTAGTTTTTGTATGTGGTTGAAGTTAAGCTGCTGTCAAGCTAAAACAGATTGTTATAACCATAAGGTGTTTTATATAAGCTTTATGATAATCACAAAGAAAAAAACCTGTAGTGGATACACAAAAGATAATGAGAAAGGAATCAAAGCCAACCACTATGAAAAAAATCATCAAATCACAAAGAACAACAGCAAGAGGGGAATAATAGAACAAAGAAGCTACAAAACAGTAAAAAAAAAATTAAGAAAATGGCAATAGTAAGTTCTTATCTATCAATAATTAAGTGTAAATGGATTAAATTTTCCAGTCAAAAGAGAGTGGCCAAATAAATTTTTTAAAAACACAAGATCCAAACACATGCTGCCTATAAGACATCCACTTTAGCTTTAAGGACACACAAATCCTGAAAGTGAAGAGGCAGAAAAAGATATCCCATGCCAATCACAATCAAAAGAGAGCAAAGTCTATTTCATATCATATAAAAAGTCAAAAACTGCCACAGGAGACACAAAGAGTCATTATATAATGATAAAGGGGGCAATTCACCAGGAGGATTTAGCAATTATAAATATAAATGCTCCCAACAGTAGAACACCTAAATATATTAAGCAAATATTAACAAAATTAAAAGAAGAAATAGACAACAATGCAATAATATCAGGAGACTTCAATAGAGAACACAGACAGAAAATCAGTAATAAAATAATAGACTTGTCTGGTCATGGTGGCTCACATCTGTAATCCTAGCATTTTGGGAGGCCAAGGCAAGAGGATCACTTGAGCCAGGAGTTTGAGACAAACTTAAACAACATAGAGAGACTCCTTCTACAAAAATTAGAAAAATTAGCCAGATGTAGTGATACACACCTGTAGTCCCAGCTACTTGGCAGGCTGAGGCAGGAGGATTACTTTGGCTCAGGAATTTGAGGTTGCAGTGAGCTATGATAACACCACTCTTCTCTAGCCCAGGCAACAAAGCAAGACCCTGTCTCAAAAAACAGAAATGTCCAGGAGACTTGAATGACATTATGTTAATAGATCAAACTGACCTAACAGGTGCATGTATCCTGCAAGTTTACTGAATTTGTTTATTAGTTCTAACAGAGTTTTTTGATGTAGTCTTTAGAATTTCCTATATACAAGATCATGTCATCTGCAAACAGATAATTTTTTTTTCCTAATTGCTCTGACTGGGACTTCCAGAACTGTATCAAATAGAAGTGGGTCTTTTTTGACATTTTAAAATCTACTTTATTGAGATATAACTTATGTACAATAAAAGGCAGACATTTTAAGGTATGGTTCAATGAGTTTTGACAAATATGTATCCATGTGTAACCACCACGACCAAAATCAAGATACCAAAACTTTCCATCACTCCAAAATGTTCCTTTGTGCCCCTTGCTAATCAACTCCCAACCACGGCCCAAGTAACCACTGATTGTGTTTTATCATTGTACAATATATTTTCTTTTCTAGAGTTTTATACAAATGATTTCATATACTATGTACTTTTTTGTGTCTGACTTCTTTCAACATGTTTCTGAAAAAATTTTGAAATTTTGAAAAACATTTTTTTGTCTAACTATTTTTGCACCCATTAACCACGAGCACTTTATCCCCCCTACTACCCTTCCCATCCTCTAGTAACCATCACTCTACTCTCTGTCTTCATGAGATCAATTGTTTTTAATATTTAGCCCCCATATATGAATGAGAACATATGAGGGCCGGGTGTGTTGGCTCACACCTGTAATCCTCACACTGTGGGAGGCCAAGGTGGGGGAATCACTTGAGATCAGGAGTTCAAGGTTGTGGTGAGCTATAATCATGCCACTGCACTCTAGCCAGGACAACAGAGCAAGACTCTCTCAAAACCATAAAATAAATAAATAAATAAAAATGTGAAATATGTCCTTCTGTGCTTGGCTTGTTTCAATTAACATAATGTTCTCCAGTTCCATCTATTGTTGCAAATGACAGGATTTTATTCTCCTTTGTGGCTATGTAATATTCCATTGTGTATATGTACCACAATTTCTTTATGCATTCATCTGTTGATGGACATTTATGTTGATTCTGTATCTTGGCTATTGTGAATAGTGCTGCAATAAACATGAGAGTGCAGATATCTTTTCGATATACTAAATTCTCATCCTTTGAATATATACCCAGCAGTGGGATTTCTGGGTCATACATAGTTCTATTTTCAGTTTTTTGAGGAACCTCCATGTTGTTTTCCATAGTGGTTGCACTAATTTACATTTGAGAGTGGGCATTCTTTTCTTGCTCCTGATATTAGAGGAAAGGTTTTCAATTTTTCACTTCTGAGTGTGATACTAGCTCTGGGCTTGTTGTATATGACCTTTCTATGTTGAGATATACTCCTTCTATACCTAATTTGTTGAGATTTTTTCATCATTAAAGGATGTCGAATTTTTTCAAGTGCTTTTCCTGCATCTATTGAAATGATTATATGACTTTTATCCTTCTTTCTGTTGATGTGTCGTATCACAATTATTGATTTGCATATGTTGAACCATTCTTGCATCCTAGAAATAGATCCCACTTGGTCATGGTATATGATCAATTTAATGTACAGTTGGAGTCAGTTTGCTAGTATTTTGTTGAGGATTTTTGCATCTATGTTCATCAGGGATATTGGCCTATAATTTTCTTTCTTTTTTTTTTTTTTTTTTTGATACAGAGTCTCACTGTGTTGCCCTGACTAGAGTGAGTGCCGTGGCATCAGCCTAGCTCACAGAAACCTCAAACTCCTGGGCTCAAGCCGTCCTCCTGCCTCAGCCTCCCGAGTAGCTGGGACTACAGGCATGTGCCACCATGCCCGGCTAATATTTTCTATATATTTTTAGTTGTCCAATTAATTTCTTTCTAATTTTAGTAGAGACGGGGTCTCGCTCTTGCTCCAGCTGGTTTCAAACTCCTGAGCTCAAACAATCTGCCCACCTCGGCCTCCCAGAGAGCTAGGATTACAGGCGTGAGCCACCGCGCCTGGCCTAATTTCCTTTCTTTATAGTGTTCTTGTCTGGCTTTGATAATGCTGGCCTCCTAAAATGAGTTTGGAAGTATTACCTACTCTTCAGTTTTTGGAAAAGTTTGAGAAGAATTGAGGTTAATTCTTTAAATGCTTTGTAGAATTCACAAATGAAGCCTTCCAGTCCTGAGCATTTCATTTTTGAGAAGTTTTTGATTATAATGAAATTCACTTACTCATTATTGGTCTGTTCAGATTTTCTATTTCTTCCTAGTTCAGCCTTTGTAGAGTGTATGTTTCTAGGAATTTATCCATTCTTCCAGGTTATTCAATTTATTGGTGTATGATCTGGAAAAAATAATTCTACGGTTTGTATGGAACCAGAAAAGACCTCGTATAGCCAAAGCAATATTAAGTAAAAAGAACAAACTGGGAGGTATCAGTTTACCGGACTTTAAGCTGTACTACCAGGCTGTAGTAACTAAGACAGCTTGGTATTGGCAGAAAAATAGAGACATTGACCTCTGGAACAGGACTGAGAATCCAGAGATGAA
>CAUYSK010021033.1:0-28676 GCA_963575035.1 Avahi laniger
CCTTGCCGAATTATGTATGGCTCTATGAACTTGCCAGGCTTCTGCCCCCACATCTACTTGGGAGCATCTCCCCTGCACCTCCACCTTGCATTTCAAGTCAGGAAGCCAACTCTGTTCCCTCACTCAAATCTTTATGTGTTCCCTTTACACTACACATACCTTTTTCAAAGCGCTTATCACACTGTATTTTAATCACTGGTTATTTAGCTTATCTTTCTTATTTAACTATAAGTTGTTAGAAGGCAAAAATCATTTGTATTAATTTTTGCTTCCTAAGTCCTGGTGCAAGATAAATATATAGATAAAAAATGTCTGAACAATGAACGAATGAATGAATAAAAACAAATTGTAGATCTCAGCTAGCTCTGGGTATACACAGAACCTATATGAATCATAAAGTTTGTAGGAAATAGTAGACTAAGAGAGCTAAGTCGCTTTCAAAATCAGTGAGTAGATATTATTGCTGAATGTGCAATAAATCCACTGAAGAAATTACTATTTACTTAGAACTTAGAAGTAATTGCTCATTATAATTTTTACCTTAAACTATAAAAATATATAGTGATAAGTATATTTTTTTTTTTGAAATTTAGTGCTATGGATGATTACTTTCATAACTAATTTCAAAAAATGAAAATGCCCAAAATTGGTCTTTTAAAAAATATAAAGGGATATAGAACGCAGAAGAGAATTAGAAGTTTTTAAAAATTTCAGAAATGAGGACTAAAATACAAGGAACACAAGAAGAAACAATCATAACAACAGAACCAAAAGGTGAGCAATAGAAAAAGTATAAAAATCAAGGAGAAATTAAGAGTTTTTTTAAAAAAGAGGATTTTAGGGAAAGTGATAAATATTGAAGATAAGCAGAGAGGACCAAATATATGAATAATAGGAGACTCTAAAGAAGAAAACAAAAAGCAAGGGAAGAGAATATATGTAAAAAGTTATAATTGAACAAAACTTTCCTAAAATTAAAAAAAGAAATACATATTACACTGCATACCTGATAATAGTAATTCAAAATGACTATCACAAGATATATTCTAGAAAATTGATTGTATTTTAGAGCAAAGGAAAAAAGTTCTTTAGGCATCTGAAAAAAAGACCATATGATTTATAAAGAGACAATATTTAGATTATCATGAGACTTTGAAAGCAGTGCTTTATGCCAGATGAAAAATAAAGAAATATACTTGAGCTACTGAAAGGAAGAAAGTGTAAGCCCAGCAATCTGGTAGGGAATGAGCTTCAGAAATCCAAAATGCCTAGATATAAGAAATGGTGGTGACGATTAACACAGTCACCTGCACAAAGACCACAGGACAGTTGGAAGGAGAGAACATACTATGCAATGGCTGTATGCTCTGACAACATGGATTTCTTACAACTACTAAAAAATTGAAAGACAATGGTGAGAGCATATGCAAATTTTTTTGCTTTCAATATACATATTGGCAGATGTATTAGTATTTTTATTCTCAGACTACGGTGTGTGTCATAGGGAATGAAACAAATAAGTTGTTATGAGATATTATAATTCTGTGTCATCATTATCATTGAGAAGCAGAATTCTTGGTACAGAAAAAAGGATAAAGATACAAGAAAAGAGGTTAAATTAAAGTCTTAGTATTCTTTACTTTGAATGAAAAGGGTCAATGTGAACTAACTGTCCACTGACAGGGGCTAGAAATAATGACTAATTCAGGGGCAATGAGCAGCCCTGGGGTCCAGACTGTGGTCTGGAAATACCATTTCTCACTAAAAGAAATTGGGATTTTCAGATAATGGCTGATTCCATGTTTAGGGAAGGAAATGTACAATATGAGCGTGGAACATCCTGTGCTACCCAAAGGCAAGGAAGTTATTGGAGACTATCAGGGTCATGGCAAAAGGACTCAAAAGCAAACTTTAAGAAACTCTCATGAGCCACAGATAGGAAAATTTGAGCTTAACAATGATAATAATTACGACTGGCTGAAATTTATCAAATAAGTTTAATGAAAAAAATGTTATCTTCAGAAGATAATACAGAACCTATTCATTATCTTGAAAACCAGTAGAGTAGTCAAGCAAGTACCCTGCCTTTCCTATAGCACCTGTGTTACTGGTCAACCAAATAGTAAATGAGGGAAAGGTTTCTTAACAAAATTATTCCACCTAATAAACAAAAAAGAAATGATAGAATATCACCACTTTGCAAAAACCAATGAATAGGAGTCAGCACTAATCATCAATAGCTACTAAGATGATAAAATGAGAAACAAGTAGACATTAAGTAGTCATGCCAAACAGGAGCTGTATCCCATTTCTGGATAATTTTCAGAAAAATATAGAGGACTAAAAAACATGTTGAATTGTACCAAGAGTATGAAGTTAGCAAAATTCAGACTGTGAAAAACTCTACAGGTCAAATGCCCTGCATTCTTTAACAGATAACTTGTAAGAAAATGTAAGAGATGGAGGAGGAACCTACAGATTAAAAAAGACTCAGACATATCTGATGTTTGAGAGTTGGCAAGAGTTAACTGTAATGTCAAGGGATGCATATTTAGGTGATAAAACTGTTCTTTAAATGCAAGGAGTTGATTACTATAAAAGTTAGAAAAGTTTTTATTTGCAGTGGGAAGTTCAGGTTGTGACTGGAATACTGATGGGACTTCTCAGTTGTCTGGCAAAGTACTATTTTTTCACCCAGATGGCGTTCTTATTATATTAAATACTTAAGCCATACATTTGATTCGAGTGATTTTCTACATTTGTGTTTAATTTTGTAATAACAAGATATTTTAAAATAACTATTTCTAATATTAAACTACATTTTTACAGTCATAATTGTAAGATTCACGTGGAACTTAAAAAATTAGAGTGAAATGATATAATACTCCATTTATTGTTGGCTATATCTCCATGGTCGTGTGCCTAATCCCTCTTGATCCAAATCTTTTGGTCTATGTCAAGTGATAATTGTTGGTTATATATCTAGACAAGTAATTAAAGGACACTCATATTGTTCTGATTTAATCTTAAACTGACCTAATTATAACACTGACCTCATAAAAATCAGTTAGCAATTTTGATTTTTACCTTTTGAAATAATTAAGCCTTTAAATTCTTTTCCATTAAGCTTTTAACAAAATCAATAGATGTCACTTTGGAATCTGTAAAGTACCTGTATAAATTTTGCAAGGTCAGTGAAATATGAATGTGAGCCCCATAATTTAAACCAAACATATAATGTATTCTTTTAAAATTAAATTAACCTGTGTCTTTGCAAAATGACTAAACGGCTAAGGTGACCAACTTCCTGAACTGTGATTCAAATGGGAGCATGAGGAAAACTGATACTCGATGCTCATGAAATACCAAGGGTTTTATGTCTCTCGTGTTCTCAGCCCATGTTTCCTTAATTTTAAAAAGTGATTGATTTTTCAGATAAGTAATATTAGTTGGCATTTCTCTACATCTAGGGAACCATATTTCTCTAACAGATGCATGGACACAAATAATTTTGTGTTTGTCTCTTCTGACATATGTCTCTGATTTTTTTTTCATTCAGCAACAAAAAAGACCGGTTTCACATTTCAGATATCTTTGTATTATGGAATACACATTAAAGGGCTATAGAATAATGTAAACTTCATAAGAAAAATAACAAAGAGGGTTATATGATACAGAAGTACATTTAAATTCATATGTGTATTTTTAATCCTTAATGTACTTATTTGAAGGGGGCTAATTTTTTATTTTTTTAATTGATTTTATAAGTGATCCAGAGAGAATGCTATCAGCACAATGAAGATCCAAGTCAAATAAGCAAAATGCATGCAAGAACATTATCTAGCCTGGCAGCTGATGCCATAAACGGTGTCACTAGGAGAGTTGTGATTTGCTGGGGGTAAATGTGTCGAAGCATATTTAATTATACAGAATAAAAGGGACCTGAAAATAAATAAGAGAAGTGACTTGGAGTGAGAAGATAAAAGGGGTCATCAACATATTCAAATTTCTACAATGACTAACTCTGAAGTTTTTCTTATAGTCTCGAGGACACTTTGAAAAGGCAATCCTCATTAATGTGTACAGACTCACTACCTCTGTTTAAGTGCATTATTTCTTCTGCTTAATATGGGCTAAATATGGTCTGGTCATTGGACTAAGACTGGTCTGGACTCCATGTACTGTCAGAAGGTGACAAAAATGGTGACAAAAAAGGAGCTTTGTGAGCACATGTGTGGACATCCCAACCTGTATGCCCAAGTTCATCCACACACCCCCAAAACAGCTGCCTGTGCCCACTCCTCAGACCTAGAGTTAGTCGTGGGGCACAAAGGACTGGGTAAAGAGGCCTGTCTAGGTCCAGGGAGCAGGCTTAGGATCACTCGTGCAGGGGATTCCAGGATCCTGGTACCTAGCAAGTGGTCAGGGTCCAGGTGGATATGTCTTCTTGACCCCGTGGGCTCCTCATCCCATGGGGAGGGGCATGGACTTGGGCCAGTCTGGGCACACCATCAAAGCTCTCTGATGGTGGACACCATCTATCTCTTTATCATCCATAGCACTTAAGAAATACTCTGAAATGAATACTGAATCAATGAGAGTTATTACAAGAAGTACATATTTCCAATTTAATGTACAAAAGATAGTAGAAGATGTAGTTAGAAGGCAGAAAGAAAGACTTTGTGTAACAGTTTTGAATATTTTGAAATGACAGAATCGGGGAGATTCTAGTAGCAAGAGACAGGAGGGAAAGTCATATTTTAGATCTATTTAGGATCAACAGGAAATTTAGTCTGAATATGAAGTAGAGAAAGACATTTTAAAAATTGACTATGTTGTTTTGAGTTGGATAATGGCTCTAAAACATAGATGAACAAAAATAAGCTGAAGATAGAATACAAAAACAGCAATAAGGGAGTAGATTCAATTGAAATTGCCTATCAAAAAGACACCTTCAGACCCACCAGTTAAAATGGTCTGTCTAAGAAGAGATCAAAGTCAAAAGTTCTCTCTAGGACAGGCAGGATGTTTGGCAGTGTCATTATAAAGGAAAGTGGATAAAACTTAGAAAGGAAACAAAGCAGGAAAGGATGTGGAAGAAGCTGCTTACAGAAGGTATCATCGCAATTGTATTCCACCAACTACGGAGCGTGCCATTGTTTAAACCCCTGAGTTTAGATAAATTCAGTCAAATTTTTGTTTACAAATTCAATCATTGTGAGTTTAGTCCAAGAAAATTGTAGCATAAACTGAAAAAATAATCCCTCTCCCTCCAGGGAGAATTTATCCGGTAGAATTTGTTTCATTGGTGCCTAGGACTAACTTCCCAGGCCAATCAGTAGAGTAAGCACGTTAAAGCAAAGCCACAAAGTGATACCAGACCCAACAACCTAATAAACCACAATTCAAATGCTTCATTAACTCTAAGACAGGGCACCAGTGTGGGTCTCACGATGATGTTCCTCATCTCTTTGATGCAATACAGTTTTTCCTTCATGATCTAAAACCCTGTCCCCTTTAGGGACTACAGTTCAAGATGTTCTCTAGGAAGAAATTTCTCTGTTAATTTTTAGTCCAAAAAAATGAATTTAATGTGCCTTACAGAACAAAGCTTACTTTGGGACCCTGAAAAGGGCCAAACCACATCATAAAGAGTAAGAAGATATCTTCCATTCTCATGAAGGTATGCCCATCTTTAGAACCAAGTTCAAAGCAAACATCTTTTGAGGGCTTACCGAACATGACTGAATGCTGAGGTTTATTACAATGTTTTTGCATGTGTTTGCATTTTGTGAAAACAGCTAGGATCAGAAGCAGACGAGCCAAAAAGAGTTCCTGCCAGGTCTGGGAATCTAAAAGCCAGAGATTTCAAGAGAAAAGAATAATTCTTATAGCATGTGTAGCCTAATTTTATGCACTCTCCATGTTAATTGAGATAAACATTTAAAATCTTGGGTACTTTTTGACAATAAACTTCAGAGCCAAACTATGTAGCTTTGTCTTAAACCCGTGCCAATACTGCAAGCTAGAAGTTAAATGTAACTCATTTTATGGTCACTGCCGGTTAGTTAAATATATCAATTTAATAAAGCCAAGTCATCAAAAGGCAGCCTCAATATTTTTAAAGATCACAAGTTTCCTGGGAAACAATCCTATTTACTCTTAGAGAATGCCCTTTGAAGGCCAGAGATGACACGAATCAAGCTAATCAAGGCACCTGCTGCACAGAGTTTTCCTTAAAACAATCAGAGAAATCTTTAATCTTTAATTGGGCCAAGCACCAGACCTAAGGCTGGACACCACCCACAAGCACGTAGAGTGTGCTCCAGCCAAGGAGGTGAGTGGCAACAATGTTGGCCACTTTTGGAAGAGTTTTGACAGTGACAGACATTAAAAAAAAATGCACAAAAATAAATTTTCAAGTTTATCAAGAAGCTGAAACTAGCCCAATGGAATTATAAAATTATTATGCTTTTTATTTTAAAAAATCACATAAGTGTAGGATTATAGAAACATAGCCAGATAGCAGTTCATATTAAAAAAAAGAAAAGAAAAGAAGGGGAATTTTAGTTAACTACAACTTTAGCTTGCACCAGAAGTGCCGTAGAAGCTACCAAAAAAGCTATTGCAAAAACAGACACTGTTAATGAAAGTATAATACATTCCTCTTGGCGGTAAATAGTTGCATCGTACTTTGCTGATAAGGTTAGTGCATTGTGCTCAGGTCTGGTGTGTTGGAGGAAAAGAAAACAAATGGAGAGAGTTCTAGAAATAAGGTCATAGAAAGGATGATTGAAGAAGTTCATTTTTCATGAGAAGGGTAGAAGACCTAAAGAAAAAGTGACTGTTATTAAATATATTTAACTGAAGATTTAAAAGAAGGAGAGGAAATTAGGGTTCTTTCTTCTTTCAGAGAGTCAAATTAGGGCTTATAGATGAAGTTTCAGAGAGACAGATTTTTCTCTCAAAATGAGGGGACATTGCTCTAGAGCAGTAATAAAACATGGGCGGCGTCAAGAAGTTTCAGGAAAGAGCTGTTGTCTGAAATCCTGAGGGCAAGATCAGGCAGTGAGTTATAAAAAGGGTTCCTCACTGAAGAAGAAGTTGCCCTATATTCTAAACATTAAATTTCTTCTGTAGTCTCTTCCTAAATTTCCAAAGTTGGGTCTCTTAATTGAGGTAGATTGGTACTAAGAGGATAGAATGGACTGACTCTTGTTCCTCATAATTATAATTCTGTTGTATTTAATCTGGGGGAATGAAGTGGGAAAGTCTTCATATAGTTAGCCTTACTTTTTGCCTGTTCATCTGAATAAAGGGAAGGAAGATGGCCTTTGTCCAGTGCCTGCTATAGACCAGGCACATGTATTGCTGAACTCAATCCTCACAATGCTCCCGCAAAGCCATCGTCTCTACTTTGTAGCCAAAGAAACTGAGACTAAAAAGATTCCAAGTTAGAGCTAGATCTTGAATCCACAGCTTATGATTTTTCTAGAAGACAGGGAATGAAATCGACCATTGTATTCATCAGAGTAAATGCTTAAACTGTGATAGAAGTTAACTAAGCCCACACCTGGACGTCTAATCCAGTTCTCGTCAGCCATTACAATACTCTGCCATTTTCTACTTCTTGGTTTTGCTAGTCCAAGGCCAGCCCAACAAATTATTTATATTAAACCTGAATGTAAATTATTACTGTAGACAAATGAACCCATTGCAAATATATGTAAAGTTGCTTAAAGAATAAAAGCCTACTGTGTGTCACCAAATCTAGTGTTGGGTCTCATGAGAATTCAATAAATAATATTGCAAAACTTCACGCCCAGATAAATTAGTTTATTTCTGCCAGGAGGAGGATAAGTAAGAGCAAGCATTAGAATCATTTAGTGTCTCCTCCAAACTTTCAGAATATGAACATGTCATTTGACACCCCTGGGAAATTAAGACCCCAAGTCAGTGAAGAGAGTATTGGCTTTGGAGATGAGATTGGGACTGGACCCTTTTTTTTCTGTAACCCGTTAGGTGTGTGGCCTCTGAGGCAAGTCACTTAAATCCCCCAAGTCTTTCTCCAGTTGTAAAGAGAGAATGAAAATAAGAATTCTTTCGATTTAAAGAATTAGGGTCAATATCTATAAATCATGGTGCTAGGCATTGGATACATGGTTTCCATCTTAATTACAACCTATCATCCCAACATCATGGCCCCATCACTTAATTCTCCAGCTGTGCTGAGCTGCGTGCAGCCTCCCGGCAGGCTGTCCTCTCCCTCTGTGGTAATGACTCTTCCCAGTGACTCACTTAGCTATCCACCCAGAGGCCGCCTTCTCCTGAAAGCTGTCTTTCATCACTCTCTACCCTGCAGGATACATCAGGTGCCTTTCCCTTTCCTTGTGTACACTGTGCATACATCTGTCACAGCATTGCTGCACTCTCACAAACATCTGCTCACTCAACTGCTCTTCCCATTGTACTGTAGGCTCTGGTAAGGAGTGTGCCTTTCATTTCCAGATTCCCACTGCCTCACAGAGTGCTTCACAATAGAAGATGTTCAATAGATGTTTGTTGAATGAATGAATGTCCTAAGCCTAGAAAGTCAGCATGGTGTCTTCTTTCCATGCTATAATAAATCATTTTTAAGAACAGTTTTATCCCCCAATCCACTTAAAATCTTACTTAAGAATTCAGTGGACTTTAAACAAACATGCATTTACAAGATAATGTGAAAAGGATTCAGAAAGAATCAAAGATAATTTCTCTTAATTTTCCACTAATACTAAAACAAAGATAACACTTAATCATTTTCACATGTATAGATATTCAATAGATCCCAACAAGGCACTTCTCTGCGTTCTGCAATTCTTTTTTTTTTTTTTTTTTTTTGAGACAGAGTCTCACTCTTTTGCCCAGGCTAGAGTGAGTGCCGTGGAGTCAGCCTAGCTAACAGCAACCTCAAACTCCTGGGCTCAAGTAATCCTCCTGCCTCAGCCTCCCGAGTAGCTGGAACTATAGGCATGCGCCACCATGCCCGACTAATTTTTTCTATATATTTTTGGCCAATTAATTTCTTTCTAATTTTAGTAGAGACGGGGTCTCACTCTTGCTCAGGCTGGTCTCGAACTCCAAGCTCAAACAATCTGCCCACCTCGGCCTCCCAGAGTGCTAGGATTACAGGCGTGAGCCACCGCGCCCGGCCATGCCTTCTGCAATTCTTACACAGCTAAGGTATGTTTTAAGAATCCACTGTTGGGGAAGCTCTCATTTTTGGCAGGCTAGCTGTCTAAGACCCTCACTGGGAGAAACTGAAACAATGGGGGTGAACAAGCAAGTGTGAAGGAATAAGAAAATTCAAAATTGCATTTTTCTAATTTTTGCTTTTTTGGCATAAAGGAAGGCTAGATCCTCCATCATTGTTTTCATCTGTATGGGGGTGAAATGCCTTCTTGTAAAGTTAATAGATGTCAATTTTAAGTTGATAATATAATATTTTTTTCTTCTCTTAAGTAAAATGGAAGTGTACATAAGGGGAAAAGAAAATGTGATTTGGTTATACATGCGCAAATATTTGGTTAGAATGGTTAAAAGGAATACAGACTGTGTATATATATATTATATACATGTATGTGTATATGTATGTGTGTGTGTACATATAATTTTTTAAGAGTGTTTTTTCTTTGAAAGCTCAGGCACTCTTTTTGGAAAAGCAAATAGTTAAAACCAAAATAACTAGTTTTTCATTTTTATCATAATTGTAAGGAATGATGGTAAGGTCACAGCTATGCCAGCCTAGTTATAGGAAAAGTAGATATAAGTCCAATTGCCTTCAATACTGGCTTTAGAACTTCCACCCGTTGAGGAAAGTCAAGACCATTTGGTAAGGAAGTCTACACTACTTAAATGGGTCAGCCCATAAGAGCAGTAAAAGAAAATAAAGTCTAAGGCTCTAAGTCTAAGTCACAGGCTCTACATTATCTCTGCTCAGGGTGAAAAGAAGTACAGTTCTGAAAGGCCCCCAGGTTTCCACGCAGACAGCAAGCCGCCACAATTCTTATAACTCTTCCTGCCGGAGTTTGAAATAAAGTTAACAGACTTGAAAAATTTAATTAAAGATAGATAGTCCTTAATAATGGTGCTCTACTCCCTGATTTCTTGGAATTAACGTAAATATGTTCATATATCATTCATGTCTGGAAAGGATATTCCAGCCTGATATTCCCAGCCAAATCAACTGCTGACTAAGGAGTATGGCTTGAATTTAGCTTCACATAAGAAGCCATTCTGTGCCACTGTCCTGACTGTAGCTTAGTTTGGGAATTTGCTATTATACTACTATGGGTTGGACTACCCAAAACCACTGATCCACAGAAACAAAATAAACAAGTCCAAGTAGGGCAAAGGGGAAGCAATTCAATTTTCTGGTTTGTATAAAAGAGAGAGAATTTAACAAAAAACATGGGCAGCCTTGCCTTTAATACTATTGCCATCACTGCAGGCAGCCTAGGCTGGCCGAATTGTGTGTCATCTCACTCACTCCTCAGAGTGGAACCCCTTAAGGACAAAGGCTGAGCCTCATCACAATTGTGTCCCTGGTGCTATCAGAGTGCTTGGCACCCAGCCAGCATGCTGTAAGTATTTGCTGACTGACCGTGTACTTTGTTGGACTATTCCAATCCAAGATCTCAGGACAATCTGGAACAACTGTGAATAAGTTAAACAGTCACCATTTTTAGCATTTTACATATGTTATCTCAGTTAATCCTTTCTATAAGCATATAAAGTTGGTGTTATCATATGTGTTATGAGTGAAAATAATGAGGTCACAAAGACTAGATTACTTGTCCAACATCTTAGAGCCAAAAACCAAGCCAGAGTTGACATTGGGTCTCTAGAACTCGGAATCCATGTTCTATCCATTGTACGTTGTGTATACTTCTCAGAACAGCATCAAGATTCGGCTTGACCTAAATTTAAATTTTGGGTAAACTCTGCACATAGTCAGCTCCATATTCTATACAGGAACCACTGTTGTTTTTAACCTTTCACACTTGTTAAAGTGAGGTGGCTGACACACATCCCTGACCCACAGTCTCCATAACCTTCTAGAAGATAACATGGAGGGACACAGAAACTATGGAATTTTCCTGTTGAAAGCACAAGGTTTGATCTTCATTTTCAAAGGTGATTTGAAGGATCTGGATTGTAAGAAAGAATACAAAAATAAAAAATAAATAATAAAAATGTTTTGTCTTTTCTCAGTAGCCAGACTTTAAAATGGAATCGAATTTATTTTTGCTCTAGCAATCACATTAGACTGTGAAATGCAAGTGTGCTAACATGCATTTTTTCTTTTTTTTTTTTAATGTTGTGGAGGAGGAATTGTTTTAATTCATGAATTGTACACTTGGTATGCATCTGATCGTCCTATGTGTAAATCATCTATTAAGCCTTCTGTCAACTGCGTTTAACTAAATAGCAGTTCTCTTTCATCTTTAAGAAGAAATAGCCATATGTGATGCCTCCAGATTTTTACAGAGAAACGATCTAGTCCTGTTTCAAATCATATCAATCAACACCACTTAAGTTATTCAAAATATGGATCAGGATATTTATTTACTGATACAATTTCTGGAATGCTTTAGTGTGCAGATTAACTTCCATACCAGTCCTGTTTTGAGGAACATTCTTTAACATTTTTCCAATTAATAGCACTGAGTATAAAAAGCAAAACAAAACAAATACAGGGTACTTAACTAAGATGCTATTTAAGCTTTCTTACTTGTTTTTTTTTTTTTTCCATTCTTTCCTTTAAGAAAGGAAATCCTTAAAGGAAAGAAACAAGGAAAGATTTTCATCCTTAAAGATTCAACTTATAACCAAAATTGCCCTCTCACCCCTACCAGTTACCTCAGAAATGCATACTTCCACTCAGCAAAATGCCCAGCAGAGGTGTTTAGCAAATACTACCTGAATGAATAATGAATGAATGAGTTAGTGTCAATTATAATTTTTTAACAAAAAAACGAATGGTGCATTTTCTACATTTTTTAAATGAATGACAGGCCAGAAATTCAGTAAACTTTTCAAAATAGAATAAAATGAGCTTCTAACTGAATTAATTTTGTGTAAGTTATGTATACTAGCATCAGAGTATTTATATCTCTTTCAGGCTGCAAATGTTAGAAAAATAAAGTCCTGTAACCTCATTCCTTCCTTCAAGCACACACTGTATGTCAGGGTACTGTACTCAATGCAAGGAACATCAGATAGTATGATAGAAAGAGCAGGGTTGCTGGTGGCTCTCACATACACTGTCTACACTGGGGATAGCCAACCACACCTAGTTGTTTTGTTTTGTTAGAGATGGGAGTCAAGCTATGTTGCCCAGGCTGGCCTTGAACTCCTGGGCTCAAGCAATCCTGCCATTTCAGCCTCCCGAGTAGCTGGGACTGCAGGCACGCACCACTGTGCCACACATGCATTTGTGCATGGAGTGGCTTCTTGCAATATGAAGGATATATTTCCTCTTGTTTATCCAGGTGGCTTGAACAAGTATGGGTGGTTGGACATCTGCACAAGAGGAGATATTCTGCTAGAATTAAGACTGCAAGCTGTGGAACCATGTGGACCTGTGACAAAGCCGGGTTCTGCTCTGCCCCAGCTTCGTAATCTAGAAAGACTACTGAGATTCCTGGCAGGAATTTTTATAGCTCTAAAATTGGAATAACAGTACCTATCACTTAGGATTGATATGAAGATTTTACAAGATATCTCTGAAGAATATAGCACAGTCACGAGCAAATAATCAATTTTCAATATGTAAAAGGCAACTAGTTTATAATGTCAGTTTATTATCCTGTTAGTGTTACCACTGACACTACCATTATGTGGGTTTCTTCTGTTGGAGTCCACAGGGAATTACAGCTGAGTCAAACTTTTCAGTGTCAGGAAGACTTTCAACAGGAACCTCACAGAATCTAGACTACGGCTTTCTCTTGACACTGAAATCTTGATGGTTCTTCCAAGGTTCAACCTGGGCTTCAGTTTGAATGCAGTGATTCTGTTATCTTCTAGAAACATCTCTTATACATGCCTGGGTCCAAAATATTTACTGTAATTTGGAAGGAAGAAATTTAAATATTTGAATAATAAATTTGAAATAAATAAGAAATTTGTATGGCATGAGACACATTGTTTCATCAGATTAAGCAACCAAAAAAAAAAAAAATGTGTCCCAGTTACATTATAAAATTTTTAGTTTTATAAAGTTTGGGTATTTCCTCCAAGGCTAAATATTTCTAAGAAGACTTTGAATACAGAAAAATATATTAATATACTATTTATTAATTAAAGGTTGCGGTAATTAAAATAAATTTTCCACTGTGTCTATCCTATGGCTAGCTGACGTACATAGATATATGTAGTGTGGTTGCCCTGAGAAATCCGTTCTATCTTGGCTTTTCATGTAAACATAGACGTTTTACGTAAACATTTCTAAGTGTACCTTTTTCATGATTGGTAGACTATGATGTTCACGTCACCTTAAAAGTTGTATAAAGTAGAATTTCGAAGGTAGAGCGTTTCAGAGTGGTTTTTACATTTCTGTCTTAAAAATCCCAGAAGTTCTGCATGCAAACAGTACAACTTCAGTTAACTCAGTTATTAATTCAGTGTGGCTGGGAGAGTCTTAGGTATTCTCTTGCAGGCTCTAAATTTATTCAAGTTCTAGGGAAATGTGGGTGGGTAGAGTTTACTTAATGTCTTCTTTAGCCTCAAGGTTCCAACCTTCACCTGCTGTTTAACATTCCTTTCCAGATTCTTAAAAGCTCTGTTTACATCAAAAAGGAATTTTGTGCCTTAACACAAAGTAATGATGAAAGAACATACTTGTCAACTTCATTCCCGATACCAGGCTTGGCTTCTTTTCTCCACTTTGAACTAAGGTAGCAATTTAACATAGCTTTAGAAAAAATGTAAAAGTAACACTTTCAGGATATACTTTTTCATTTCTAAGGTCAATGATATGTTTTATTAGTTTACAGTATGATTTATTAGTTTGATTTTTCCCATACCATAACGTAATCCATGTAGCTCTCTATTTTTTAATCAGTTTGTCTAACTAAATTGCTCCTGGCATTTTTTTTAAGTGATTTTTTTTTTTCAGTTAGCACATGCACAAAATTGCACAAAATTACATGGTAACCGAATGCTAAACATCAACCACAGAAAGGGAACCCGCACAGAACGTGGGAGGCTCCTTCTCAGAGCTTCCTGCTCCTGACTAGAGCACGACTTGACCTCTCCAGCAGCCGCAGAACGGGCTTGGCACTCGTGACCGTGACTCCATCCCTAGCCAGGAACAGAACACACACCAAGAAATGTCACACAGGGGCCATGCATGACAGATCAAAGTGATTAGTCAATTTCAACAATATGGAGCATGTTATTCACACATCAGAATCCTCTTTATCATGTTAGAAACCACATTTCTCAAAAAAAAAAAAAAACACACAAAAACAGAGGGGTGGAAAGGTTGGAGTTTGAAAATATAACTTCTAAGACAAGGTCTATCTGAGTCATATGTAAATTATATCATCCTATTCTAAGGGAGAGTCCCATGAAATGTACCTGAGGCTCCTACTTTTCTGTCTTCCTTCTGCTTTTATTTTGCAGAGCTAGAAAGAGATACTGTACTATGTTAATTAGTAAAACTGATGATAAAAAATGACTTCTGTGACACAGAGATCAAGTTCAATCCTCCCTTGAAATCTTATCTAACTCCTCCAACCTATAGAAAGCTCTCCTTGTCTCTAAACTGACATTATGTATACAGTCTGTATCAAATAATTTATTTAATCGCTTTTATCTTGGTGCATTTAGATAATTTTTCTAAGAGAACCAGGATGTCTTTAGGGCTAAAACCGTTTTACTTTTCATTTTTCTTCTACAAGGCTTTATGCAGTGGGTACGGTGAGAGGGGCCATATTATCAACTTAATATTTACTATCTCAGTTGATTAACAAAGGAGGGTATGTGCTCCAATTGTGTATTGAACTTAACATTCAGCATTCACAAGCACATCTACTGATCCAACAGTACAGATTTTTTATAAAACAGTGATCATTTACTTTATTTAAGAGAACATGTTTTTAATGTTGCCATGCTATGACCATAAAATATGCTATTTGTCATTTTCTTATAAGCATTCCCTCAAGAACAAAATAATGTGCAGCACTACACAGCTTCATAAGATATTGCCTATCATTTTTAAAAATCAACATTCTCTGGTGGATTGGGAGGAAATTGGATCCACATTAGTTTCAAAAAGAACTCTCCACAAATTTATGGACAGTTTCTTTTTTTTTTTTTTTTTTTGAGACAGAGTCTCACTCTTTTTGCCCGGGCTAGAGTGAGTGTCGTGGCGTCAGCCTAGCTCACAGCAACCTCAGACTCCTGGGCTCAAGCGATCCTTCTGCCTCAGCCTCCCAAGTAGCTGGGACTACAGGCATGTGCCACCACACCCAGCACTGTTGTTTACCTTGAACCCACTGTTTAAATGCAGGAATGTGTAACACTGCAGGGATTGGAGGAACAAATTGAGTCAGCGGGAGCCATTACGAACTTACTTTCAAAGAGTATGTGTATTGCTGAGTCTTCGCTTGTCCAAGGCTAACTGCATAGCTAGAAGTTCTTCAAATTAACTTCCATGTGGGACACGGTATCTGTGAAAGATAAACAATAAAAATGTGCTAGTCTGAAGTATACATATATATTATTAAAATACAACAGTAACTTCAGCATTTGTTTAGAACATAGACTCATATAAGATTTTGGGAGGAGAAAGATTTTGTCAGTGATGTTTAGAATTGCTGGCACGTGGTGACAATAAAAAGAAGACCGAGTTTCAGCCAATCTGAAAAGATGAAGAAAGTCATCCAAGAACGCAGAGCTCATCAGCAGAGACCTGGACTAGAGCTCAGATTTCTTGTTACCTGGCATTGAGTAATAAGATGGGTCTCACCATGGCATGTCCTCAGGGTTTCAGAAGGGAAATAGAAATAATAATTATTTCTATTATTAGGTGAATTATTAATTGTTTATTATGAACTAGACAGTGTGCTAATCACTTTATCTAGATTATTTCAATTCTTACAACAGTAATTCTGTAATGATTAGTCCCATCTTACAGATGAGAAAACTGAGGCTTAGAGAAGTAAATAATTTGCCTCAAATCAGCTCTTACTGGCCTGATTACAGACCCCACAGCGCCGTGCATTATTAATAAGGTGTGTGTGTCATCAGAAAGGTAAAAGGGGACAAAGCACAGGACTGCCTAAAGCTGTGAGCTCTTGCTGTAGTCACTGCCACCTTCCTCCCTGAGCCCCAACCTCTACCCACCTAGCAACTCGCCTTTTCACTGTTGGATTCTGGTGACATAGGCTGGGTCTGAGTTCTAGTCTCTACTTTGGCAATCTGTGGGATCACAGGCATGTTATTTAACCTTCATTACTTGATGAATAATGTGAGAAGGGGGACAGTTGTCATTAAGGGCCCCTCCAGGAGTGAAGCATGAAACCCTTGCAGTAGCAGGTGGACTGCGGCAGCTCCAGTGGGGTCCGGAGAGCCTGCGGGCTGCTCTCCTGAGCTGCAAAATCCTGATTGTGTCTCGACCTTTCACAGATTGCTGGGGAGACTTTGAAGCTGCCTTGTCTCAGGCATCTGGTCCTTGGTCACAATGCACTGATCAGCAATCCGTATCTCCTGTACCCTGACATTTTCTTCTCATTTTTCACTTGATATTCTCCTCCCTTATGGCTGTGACCGTTGAGCAGCACAGTCTTCTTGAAGCCACTCGTTTCCAGTATTTTGTTCTTCTTTTTCTTCCTATTATTATTTATATCTGTTCTCCCTACCTTGGAGGAGCAGAGCAGTATAGATTTCTACAAAGAATAATTAATAATTCAGATACTTTTATGAATTAAGTGAATAAATACACTTGATAAGCATAGGCTGATGTATTTAATGCTTTACTTATTTTTCATCTTCTCTCCTGCCTCAGAAACCTGTCTCTTATCTCACCGTCCCATTGCCTCTTATGCCTCCTCATCGGATGTGTATTTTTGGAGGACTTGGGGTCAGAAGCAGGTGCGAAGCATTAGACTGCCACTTGGATGTCTGGCTTCTCATCTGTATTTTGGTAGGGACTTGGAATTTGAAGAACAAGGTTTTAATTACTCTTCTGGCACATATTTGTGCTAAACAAGGCAAAAATCTTATTGTGAACCTCGTTATATTGCCTGGTAGGTGAGAGTAATAACCCATCTTTCAGGGCCACTCTCAGAATTAAACTCTTGGCATATAGTAGGGGAACAAAAAAAGTTGTTTCACATGGACCACAGGAAATAGGACCTAATCTCTCAGGTAAATATCACGCACCTTGAAGTTAGAAGTGTGTTTCAGATCTTTTATGTGTGACAAGATTTTGTTATTCAGTTTGACTATTGATATGTATGCTCCATAATGGTGGGAAAGAGAAAGATTTTTTGTATCCTCTTATGTGGCTGATTCTTAAATTGAACTTTTGCCTGATGAGACATGATTCCCCTTTAGGAGATCATGATAAGTATTTTCATCCATGAAAGAGGAGACAAAAAGAGCCCGAGCCCTGATGTTTGCCCAGGAGGTCGGGAGACTAGATTGTTAACTGCTCTGCTACCTACACGCTCCTGGGAGGGGAAAGCACAGGCGCTTTTACCATGAAGCTAAGGAAGCTAGAACTGGAAACTTTGGAGCTGTTAAAAAATAATACTTTCAGAGTTCCAGGCTACTGCTGAAGTTGGAAGCCGAGAGTGGACAGCGTTCTTTTGAGAATACCATTCTCGGCACCTTGGTTATGAAAGTCAAGGTCCAGGAAATGGGAATTGGAGGCAAAGGAAGTGAAATTGAGTCATGTAATAAAGTAATAGGGCTTTTCTATTTTTTTCCTGGTGGTACCAAGGAGGTATGCAAGGATGGCTGAATTTGGAGACGTGGGGAAAGGGAGAAGACAGGCAAGAGGGAGAGAAGCTGTGGCAACCGAGACCAGATCTATAGAGTCAGGAGACATGCACGGATGAGCATGGCCGGGGAAGGCTGCAAGAGTGAGGGCTGATACTCAGTTGTAACTTGTTTTCTCTCCTGTGCTCTAACCTTCCCCGTAAACCCGCACTATATCTGCTGCCCTCGTCAACATTGTGAAATGGTCAGAAGGGGGCTGAGGAGGAGAGCTGTGTCCGTGTTGTGTCCAGACCCAGGAAGGGTGACAAGGTGCAGACAATCATGTCAGTGCTCAGTGTCAAAGGAGCTTGGAGAAGAGATGACGGGGACAATGCAGAGGTTGGGAGCCTCCCTCTGACATGGACATTCTCAGAAGGATTCGGTGGTGGTGGTGTTCGTGGGGGGAGAGGGTAATTTGAGACCCAGTGCAGGACCCAGTGTGGGGGCTGTCGTTATTGCATTTGGATATTGGAGAAAAGCATGGCTTCAAAGGTGGAACTTTGGAGACACTTGAGCTAAAATGTAATGCTCTAAACTGGCTTGGAGAAGTGTCCCCCCAAAGAGTAAGGCAAGACCCTATTTTGGATCTCAAAGAGGCACATTGAATCTCACAGGGTTTTAAGAGGAGAAAATGGACAATTCGTGCACAGAAACCCTCCACTTGTGGGTTGTGGGAAGGAGGTCAGACAGCCAGAGGCTCGGGACATCCTTCCAGGAATTTACCTTAAGTCTGGGAGGGGAGGCTCATCAAAGAGACCGCCAGCACCTTAAGAGGAATTCCCATCAGAGTGATGACTAAATAGATAAGCACCCGCAGGAATGAGGAAGAGAAGAAGAAAGTCCCACTCAGAAACAACAAACAGAGCAAAAGAACAAAGGGAGGAGTTCCAGGAAGAAATAACTGAGTAATGTTCTCCCCTGGGAAAGATGAAATGTGTGTGAAAATCACTCCTTTGATAAGGAAAACCCCCATCTGGTACTTGGCACATCAGCCACCTGAGACCCCCACCCCTCACAGAAGACCCGCATCAGCATAGTACTAACCTGTTACCTGGCCCATCAACTAATCTACTACCTGGCACATCAGCATAACCCTGAATCTATTATCTGACACATCAACTAACCTATTACCTGGTGGGCATTAACCACCTGACACTCTACCCCACAGACCACCACAACTTAATAAAAGTGGGAAAAATCAGGTAGATGGTGCTCAGAATTTGGTGGGGAGGCCCCTCTGAGCCCGCCGGGGAATAAACTTTGATTCTCTGACTCTTCATGTGCCGCTCGGTTTGTCCTCGGGACCACTTGCTGTAACACTTGCTGTAACACCTTCATTCAGGACCCTGGGGGGTCCATATTACTCTGGGGAGAGCTCTGAAGATGCGACAACTCACTGCTAAGGATGACGCCTGTGTAGGAGGCTGTAGATACAGAGGGCAGAGAGAGTCAAATGCACAGAGCTCTTGACCTCGCTCATGTTCTCCAACCCCCAGCCTGGCCTAAGCCATCCTTCCCTCCCTCCCTAATCTCCCGATCTTTCTTTCCATGCCAACTCCATCTGGAGGCCTTCTTTCTGCTCTCATCAGCCCTTAGATATATCCCTGTGTAGAGCTGACAGTTGATTTACACACAGGACAAAATGCTGCTCTTTAGTGTATCATGAGGGGTATTTTTCATAGGTGTTTTCTATAATTGCATTAAAGTCTTTCTCAGGGAAAGCTTGATGGTCAAAAGAAAATTGAACATGGGTTCAAATCCTGGCTCTGCCTCCTTTTAGCTATATGACTGGGGCAAGTTCATTTAATCTGAAAATGGAGGAAATAATAATACCCACCTCACTGAATTGTTGTGGAGATGAAATGAAGCAACACATATAAAGTACTTAAATGGTGCCTTTCACATAATACATGCTCAAGAAAAATGATCATTCAATAAAACTCAACAAAAACTCTCATACATTTCTGGTGGAAGAGTACATTACAAAAACTGCTTTTGAAAACAATTTGGTGGTATATATTAAAGATGAATATATGCATACATTATGTCCCAAAAGTTCTACTCCTATATACCCCTAGCTCTGTACTCCCCCAAATGCATGCATATTAGTTGTCTAATATCAAATCACTCCAAAAACTCAATGGCTAAAAACAGCATTTATTATCTCAGTTTCTGTGGGTCAGGAATCCAGGTGTGGCTGAGCTGGGTCCTCTGGCTCAGGGTATTTCACGAGGCTACAATCAAGGTATCAGTGGGCTGTGGTCACCTCCAGGCCTGCTTGGGGAAGGATCATTTTCCAAGCTTACCAGAGTAGTTGTTGGCAGGTGAAAGGGTGGCCTTGTTAATAAACTAGCTAACAGAGAAAGATAAACTATCAACAGAAAGTAAGAAGAATAAACTCACAGCATATAATTGTCCCTTTGAAGAGAAAATTCACAACACAATTGCTCCCTTTGTTTTGCTTGATTAAACGCCTGGGACTCAACTCATTGTCTTCAAGCCTAACTCGTTACCTCTAAAAGTTCATTTTCATAGCCTTGAAGAGCCCTAAGTGGACAGCAGGACTGTGAGCTCCCTCCCAGCTCTGCCAGAACCAGATTCCAAGGACTCTAATAAAGCCAGCCTCACAGAGAAAAGAAAAAGAAAAAAAGAAAAGCCCTTACAATACCTTGGAATAATAATAAAAAAAAAAAAAAAAAAAAAAGAAAAAAAAAAAGAAAAAAAAAGAAAAAAAAAAGGAAAAATAAACATAGCCACTCCACAGCTGCTTCTGTTATCAGCTGATAGACATAACTATTTTTTTCTCTCTTTTCTTCGTGCCCATAAAAAACCTGAGCTGCTTCTGCTCAGAGCCAACACTTTTCCTTCCTTCTTTTTTGCCATGCTCTTCCCATCTTTGGGAAGTAAAATGAAATTTCTTTCTTTAAAACTATTCTAGTCTCTAAGGTAAAATAAACTTTGTATTTCTTTCTATCCTAATCTTTGTGTGAGACATCTTTCTGAGCCTGAGTATGAATTCACACCCTAATAGCAGGATTCAGTTTTTCATGGGTTGTTGGAGTGAGGACCTCAGTTTTTTGCGAAAGTCTGTCCTCAGCTCCTCACCGCTGAGGCTCCTCACAGGGCAGCTTCCAACAGGACAAGGAGGCTTCATTGGTGAAAGCAAGCAAGAAGAGTGAGAGCGAGAGTGAGCAGGAGAGAGAGAGCGAGATCCCCAACCAGACCAAGGCCACCCCTTGTATGACCTAATCTTGGGAAGTAGCACCCCATCATGTTTGCCGTATTCTATTTGCTAGAAGCAAGTCGCTAGGTCCACTTTACTCCCGAGGAGGGGATTACGTAGGATAGGAATGGCAGAAGGCAGAGAACATTAAGAACTGTTTTAGAAGCTACCACAGGGAGTTTCACCAACAGATACATACAGCAATATTCACAATAGCGCTATTTGTAACGGTCAGATAGACCTGAATGAACTGACAGAGACTTGTCCTTTCTTACAGCACAGAACTGCTTTACAAATTTTTTTTTTTTTTTGAGACAGAGTCTCATTCTTTTGCCCGGGCTAGAGTGAGTGCTGTGGCATCAGCCTAGCTCTCACACTCCTGGGCTCGAGCGATCCTCCTGCCTCAGCCTCCCAGGTAGGTGGGACTACAGGCATGTGCCACCATGCCTGGCCAATTTTTTTCTATATATTTTTAGTCGTCTGATTAATTTCTTTCTATTTTTAGTAGAGACAGGGTCTCGCTCTTGCTCAGACTGGTTTCGAACTCCTGAGCTCCAGCAATCTGCCCGCCTCGGCCTCCCAGAGTGCTAGGATTACAAGCGTGAGCCACAGTGCCCGGCCTAGAAATTTCAAAGTAATGAAGAATATACCTCAATATATCTCAAGGGCTTGTACAGGTGGAGAGGGAAAGCTTCCCTTTCGCCCTCTGAAAGTTCACTGAAAATGGACTGACAAAGGCAGATTCACGGTAGGAGGAAGCATGCAACATTGATATAATGTGCACAATCATGGGGGAACTGCAGGAAAATGGTTATCCAATCATGCAGTGAGGTCCGGATGTGTATATACATTCTTCGCAGGCGAAGGGGAGTTGGGGGTGTAGGAGTAAGCGACAAAGCTCCTCTGAGCTCTGGGGAAGGCAGTGGGAAAGCAAGGGGTGGAACTCCACCGTGAACAAAGGTTGTCGTACTACCCAGATAAAGCTTCCCAGGTAATCTCTTGGAGCTTCCCTCAGAAGAACAGATGAAAATCTGTCTGGATGTGGTAACGGCCTCTAAGTCTCTTCTCTGGGATTAATCTTTCCTAGTTATTTGATGCGATTCTTAGGGAGAGGATTGTAAGCTAATTGTATTTCTTTTGGAAAGAAGCTTTCTTAGTCAGAAAAGGACGTTCCAGGGAGAGTCCCTTCCAGTGTTTCAGGAAAGCAAGAGGATCCGAGAGACAGGGAAACATCAGAGACCTTGGTTCTGAGGCTTCTTTCTGAGGTCTTTGGATTTTGTTTAATTCAAAGCCACTCCGCCTGCCAAAGTGCCATATTTTGGAGTATTGCTTTCTGTGTCCCAACAGGCCACAGGCCTCAAAACTAAAAATACAGCAGATCCTGGACACTGGCTGGGGATACTGGTAGGCCATACTATTATGCATTGCAGATGCCCGGTGGTAGGAGGATTTACTGTTCAAGTACGTCGCTCATGCACACCACGCTCACAGAGCAAGTGCATCAAATTTCTGCTTTAACAAAAATGGTAAATGCACGTCCTCAGACGTTCTCTCCTTGCAAAAAGCTGAAACCTCAACGATCAAAACCTCAAGTGCCAAGAGTTTCTTACACATTTAATAAAACTATGGTTACATCCAAAAATACTTGATTAAAGTTTTTTTATTTAGCCAATTATTTTGGCATTGTACTGTCTCGGTAATAGACACATATCCAATTACCTATCGGGTGTGGGTTTGGAGGCTGGTTTCTGAGTACATACAGACAGGAGAATAGCTGCTAGTCCTTGCTTAGAGGATCTGGACCAGGCTGCACTTCCCAGACCTGAAGGAGCAACAGCTGCCCCTGATGCCATGCACTGCCTTCAGGTGGTCAGATGAACTTCTGGAGCCCACATCAGCTGTCCTCAAAAGCCCTGCTCTAGGACGTGTCCCTTCACTGAGATGTCCTATCTCTTAGTTAAGTCCACCCAGTAACCAACTTTCTGAAGAATAGCATTTGGCAAAACAGGAGGAGAAAGCAGTGTTTTGACTTAGAGCAGCGGTCCCCAATCTGTTTGTCACCAGGGACCGGTTTCATGGAAGACAATTTTTCCATGGACTGGGGCAGGGGTGTGTGGAGGTGATGTGAGCGGTGGGGAGCAGCTATAAATACAGATGAAGCTTCACTCGCTCACCCGCCGCTCAACTCCTCCTGTGTGGCACAGTTCTTAACAGACCAAAGGCTGGTACTAACTTTAAATATGTTGATTTTATTTGTAAAAATTACTTTAAAAATTACTTAGAAAATAAATTTAGAAATTTAAACCCAAAGTCCCACCATAATATTGGGAGCTAATATTAGAACTGACTTTCAAATAATGGCTAACTCTAATTGGGTGCGTATAATGTACCAGTGCTAGTTTTCTGTAGCCTAGACAGATATATGAAAGCAAACTGCTGACCCAAGATCCACCTGAACAAAGAATTAATTATATAGGTCTGAATAAATTGATGTGGGAAATTTTATTTTTGTTATTTATTTTAAATGTTAAGAAAAATTATCAAAAACTTGGAAATGGGCAGAAAAGAGAGCATTGAGTGCTCTTGCAGCGAAGCGGTCCTGAGCATTGTCTAGCTGATCTTCCAGCAAGTATGTGATTCTGTGGGGTGGGTCTTTGACTTTGATTCGACTGCCTCTGATTGACGAGGCGATTTTATAGCTCTGTAAAGGTAGAAACTGAGTTGCAGAAAACTGATAACAAGGCAGGTTTTTCCTGCCCACAGTAATGCAAACAATTCTTGCTCATAGACATGCAAAGGAATGTTGTCTCATAGAGATAAAGCTTTAAAATGTAAAATTTATATTTTATTGACCTATAGGATGTCAACTAGCTTTGTACTTATTAGCAAAACCATTTCGGCATTCCTAACTACATATGTATATTTTCCAAATTCTTTTCCTAGTCTCCTTCTTAATTAGATAAATTATTTGACACATGTCCATTTTATGTTCGTTTGAGAGTCATGATTTTACCTTTTAGAAAATGATAGTTTAGTAGTTTTGGAGGTTCCACTGAGAAGCCCAAGTGGGCACTTCTGACAAGTGGGCACTCCACACACTGCTGATGGGGTTCAGGATACACTACCCCCAGATAAGGCACCTCGGCATATTAAATATTTTAAGCTGAAGGAATTTGAGAAGCCTGGAAGTCACTCTCACCTTCCCCCTGCCCTTCTCCCCTGAAGCAGGCCATAAAACCTAGGAAACATTTTCCCATCTTTCCCTGAAGCAGGTTGTAAGACTCTCACGTGAGAGGTGCCTGCTCTATACCTGGAGAAAAAGAATATCCTTATCTTTGAAGACAAGAAACACAAAGAAGAATCTGATCAAACAAGACTTGCTAAGCTTTCCTCAGTTATTACCATTTTTTTATTACCATTAGTACCATTATTACCATTTGTCCAATCATATTTCTCTACAACTGTCCACTCTTCATCAAAACTAGGATAAAAATACACAGGTTTTACCATTTCTTCACGTCTTGATTTCCTTTTGAAGGCTCTCATGTCATGTAAAACTTGTATTAAATAAATGGTATACTTTTCTCTTGTTAATCTGTCTTTTGTTATATGAGCCTCAGCCATTAACCTAGGATGGATGAAGAAAATATATTATTCTTCCCCTGCACTGTGCTGCTGAAGAAGTTTGCTAATGATTTCTTCACCTGGGCACATCTTTTCTTGAGTAAATTCCAAGCATTAATAGAACTTCGGTTTTGCTTACTCTCTGTTTCTCTGGTTTTTTTCTCTCTCTAATAATTTTGGGTTTAGTTTTTGTTTCTGGTTTGCCCCTTGTCAATAACCTATTCTTAATTTGTTGCTGCAACGATTAGGAATTTGGTTTTACAGTGTAACCATTTGGTGATCTCTCTAGATGATGGAAATGAATTTTCTGTTGGGTGAGAAACAACAGAGAATCTGGTTGGTTAGTCTTTTTGTTCTTTTTTCTGTATATTCATCCATTTGTGAGCTCTAATTAATTTAGGTTGTTGTGCCCACCAGGAAGAATAATTTTTTGAGGTCTAGACCAGTTAGTTTTTGTATTTCTATGTTTATTCTTAATTCACGACTGAATTGAAAAACTGAAGCCATAAGCTCTCTGCATACCTATCTGTCTATATGCATTAGTATTTGTAACTGAAAAAGGTCATGTGAGAGTGGAAAATGCTTTTCAGCTTCTGGAAGGTATTAATACTAGAGGGTATTAATAAATTAGGTTGCGATGTCTTTAATTAAAGAGGCTTTCATCTGATTTTTTATAGAGATAAACAAGGACTTATATAATTATAATATTCCCCAAATTCATAGAAAATAAGAAAACTGAAGTTTTCCTATGTTAAATATATTAAGTTTTTAAAAAAATTCCTTTTACAAGGACTGTTAGCTCAGAAAAATGTTAAGACTTTAAATTTACATAATGACACTAAATGTCTAGCAAATCAGACTTATTTAATAATTTGGTTTTCTAAAAAAATAGCAGAGTCTTTTCTCTGATGTGTCAGTATTAAGTATAATATAAGTGTACATTTTATTTTAAAATAAGAAATGGGTTCGCTTTCTCATGAAGATGCTAATTTGTACCTTCTGAGTAAGGCCTCTAGCTAACCTACTTAAAATTACAACCTGCATTCCAACCCCCAATTCCCAAATGTCTGGGCACTGCCCTATAATTATTTTTCCCCATAGAACTTATCATCTTCTACCATGCTATATAATTTAATCAATTATGTCTACTGCTTATTGCCTGTCTTCTCCTGGTACGTTGGAAGCTCTGTAAAGACAAGGGTTTTTGTGTTGTTTGCTGATACAATCCAAGGGCCAAATAGGTGCTCACTGACTATTTTTAAATAAATCAATGTGAAATTGATGATGCCAACAAAGATGGGAAGTTAATAACAAGGTGTGCAGTCAGCCTCACCAGCTCCCGAAAGATCTGTTTTTTCACTCCTCCCCAGACTAGAGGCTAGAAAATTGTAGACACAGCAAGAGCCCCCAGAAATCTCAGAGCTGGCCCAAACATGGTAGCTTGCTCATGCCTGTAATCCCAACATTTTGAGAGACTGAGGCAGGAGGATCACTTGAGGGCAGGAGTTCGAGACCAGCCTGGCAACATAGCAAGACCCTGTCTCTACAAAGAATAAGAAAAAAAAAAAAATTAGCCCAGTGTGGTGGCATGTGCCTATAGTACTAGCTCCTTGGGAGGCTGAGGCAGGAGGATTGCTTGAGCCTAGAAATTTAGATTACAGTGAGCTATGATTGAGTGAGCCTGGGTGAGAGAGTGAGACATTGTCTCTAAACAAACAAACAAATAAACAAAAAAAACAAAGCAAAGAAATGCTCAAAGCCTGAGACTGAATTTCTGAGGGGTTCCTGAGGGGAGCATTCACTGAGAGTGAATGAGAATATGAGAATGAAAGAGGTTGAGTCCAGACTTCATCACCAAGAACCCTGCCCTGAGGTTCTTCAATCTCAACCCAATCTCTACAATCATCAGATAGTGCACAAAGACCCAGGCTTTCACGCTTCTCCCTGCTGGGGAAACTGATGATCCCATGGAAATGTGAGCTCACAGGGGAAATTAGTCAGACATCTGAGGAGAACAAGATGTCCAAAAGAAAGTTCACACACTGAACAGCTGTATCTGAGCACAGAGAACACTTACAAAAACTTGCTCATGTATTAAGGCAAAAGAAAATTAAAATAAGTTTCAGCACATTGAAAAAGCTTGTATCATTCAGACCACATTCTCAATTAAATTAGAAGTCAATAAAAAGCATGAATTGAAAAAATTGCCATACATTTGAAAACTTTGTAGCATTCTTCTAAATACTGATGGGTCGAGGAAAAAAACTATATTGTGAATTTTCAAATACTTAGACCTAAACAATAATGAAAATACTGAATTTTAAGATCTGTGTGATTTAATAAAAATGGAAAAATCTCGTATTAGTAAAGAAAAATGACTCAAAATTAATGTGTTCAATTTAAGGAGAAATAGAACAAAATAAGTCCGAAGAATGTAGAAAGAAGAAGATATTAGAAATCATGCAGAAACCAAAGAAATAGAAAACAAATATACTAATAAAGAAATAGATAATATGTTGGTTCTAAGAATACAAATGTGACGAAAATGATTTGAAATAAAAGGAAGGAGGGCTCAAATAAGCAACATAAGGATTGTGCAAAGGGGCATGACTAAGATACAAGCCTGAAATAGGAGGGCAAATTAAACCCAAACTAAGTATAAGTGTGGACCAAGATAAGGGTGAAAAGTCAACAAAACAGGAAATGGACACACAGTTGAAAGAATCAATGCGAACAAAAGTTAGTTCTTTGAAGAGGGAAATAAAAATGACAAACACTTATGTAGACTGATTAAGAATAATTAAAAATACAATTCACCAATTTTTGGAATGAAAGAGGAGACATTAATATATTTACCATATACATTAAATGGATCATAAAGAAATATTATTTAAAAATCTTATACCAATAGATTCAAAAACTTGGTTGAAATGGGCAGTTTCTTTGACAGAAATACGTTCTGAAATGGACACAGGGAAAACAGAAAATCTGAGCAGCCCTAAATCAAAGAAATTGTATTTGTAGTTAAAACTCTCCCACAAAAGAAACTCCAGGCCCAAGTGGCTTCACTGGTAAATTCAACTAAATATTTAAGAAAAAAAAATAGACAAAGTGTTTCATGAAACAGAGGAGAAGGATATACTTCCCAGCTCATTTTATGAGGCCAGCAAAAACCTGATATGAAACCAAACAAACAGAAAAAGAGAAAAGCTCAGGCTAACATCCCACAGTGTGCATAGAAGCAGGTATTTTAAACAACATATTAGCAAAACAAACCCTGCAATATATAAAGAAGATAAATACATCACGACTAAGTGAGGCTTATTCCAGGATTGAATGAGAGGTTAGGGCTGGGCGTGGTGGCTCACGCCTGTAATCCAGCACTCTGGGAGGCTGTTTGAGCTCAGGAGTTTGAAACCAGCCTGAGCAAGAGCGAGACCCCGTCTCTACTAAAAAAATAGAAAGAAATTAATCAGACAACTAAAAATATATAGAAAAAAATTAGCCGGGCCTGGTGGCTCATGCCTGTAATCCCAGCTACTCGGGAGGCTGAGGCAGAAGGATCACTTGAGCCCAGGAGTTTGAGGTTGCTGTGAGCTGGGCTGACGCCACGACAACTCACTCTAGCCCGGGCAAAAGAGTGAGACTCTGTCTCAAAAAAAAAAAAAAAAAAAAGAATATTCAGCCATAATTGCTTTTTACTTTATATAGAATAAATGCTTAGTAGATACCATCTACTAATATTATCATCATCTTGCATCATAGTAAGAGAATTATCTAGGTTATAGTAATAATAAGG
>CAUYSK010021035.1:0-28204 GCA_963575035.1 Avahi laniger
TTTTCACAGTTTTATTGAGGTATACTTGCAAATAAAAATCATACATATTTAAGATATGCAACATGAGTTCTTGGTATATGTACACATGTGTGCATTATGAAAGGATTACCACAATCAGGCAAACTAACATACCCATCACCATACATAATTTTTTTTTATGTGGTGAAAACACTTAAGATCAAATCCCATAGCAATTTTCAAGTATACAACACAGAATTATTAACTGTAGTCACCATACTGTACATTAGATCACCATTCTTCACCCTGCATAACTGAACTTTTATATCCTTTGACCAACAGTTCCCAATTTCCTCACTCCACAGTCCCTGACAACCACCATTCTACTCTCTGCCTTCATGAGTTCAACTTTGTTAGATTCCACATATTAGTGAGAGCATGCAGTATTTATCTTTCTGTATCTGACTTCCGTCACTTAATATAATGCCTTTCAGCTTCATCCATATTGTCACACATGGCAAGATTTCTGTTTTATGGCTAAACAATATGCCATTGAGTGTATGTGTTTGTGTATATATCTACCTACATACCACATTTTCTTTATCCATTCATCTGTCGATAGACACTTAGGTTGTTTCTGTATCTTGGCTACTGTGAATAGTGATGCAATGAACATGAGAGTGCAGGTATGTCTTCAAGATACTGATTTCATTTCCTTTGGATATATATGCAGAAGTGTGATGGCTGGATCATATGGTAGTTCTATTTTTAATTTTTGAGGAACCTCCATACTGTTCTCCATCATGGCTGTACCAATTTACATTCCCACAAACAGGGTACAAGGGCTTTCTTTTCACCACATTCTCCCACCACCTGTTTTGTCTTTTTGATAATAGCCATACTAACAGGTGTGAATTGATAGCTAATTGTGGTTTTTGATTTTCCTTTTCCTAATAATTAGTGATATTGAGCACCTTCTCATACACCTGTTGGCCATTTGTACACCTTCTTTTGAGAAATGTCTATTCAGGTCCTTAGTCCATTTTTAAATCGTTTACTTCATTTTTGCTATTGAGTTGTTTGAGTTCCATGTATATTTTGAATATTAAAATCTTATCAGATATATGGTTTGCAAATATTTTCTCCCATTCTGTAGATTGCCTTTTGATTGATTTTTAGTAGGTGGCACCATATTTTTTGAAGGTGAAATATAAAACATGCATTTTTCCTCAACCAGAAACCTACTCTTTTGACAAAGCTAAAATACATCGATAGTTTCAGAATCATTCATGCACCTTAAATATATTGAACAAGCTGTTACACATGATGCATACAGTTTCAGAGCAAAAAAAAAAAAAGATATTAAATCACCTAGTTCAAACTACCCATTTTACAGACAAGGAAAGCAAGGCCAGAAATGGGAAGTCACTGAACAAAAAACATGGACTCAATTAGTAGCCATTGTCACACAGGACCCAACTCTCAAAACAGTGCTCTTTGTGCAACAATAAGCTCCAATAACATTTCAGCAAGTTTCGATGTGTTCTTGTTTTCTACCATCACTGCAATTAATTGATATTTAATCTGGTAGGAAACAGCGGTTCCTAATGTCCTCGTCAACACTGATGTTAAAGGTTTAAGCTGCTTGAGTGTTTCATGTACAATACGGGAAACTGTAGCCAGATTTTATATCTTGAATAAACCTGATTATATATTTTATATAACTCATAAAGCTGGGAAATGTGGTAACCTGGTCACAAAATTTAAATGCATCAAATACCTAAGCCCCAGGCCCATGAATAACTGACTCTATAAGATCCATGTGCTGAGAGAACTGGCAGCTTTAATAACCTCCAGTAATACTCTGCCTGGCAAAGTTTCCAACTTAAGAGAACGCATGGCCTAAAGCCAGCACTGATCATATAGCATGAAAAAACTGTTACCAGAATATAGTTTCAAATTCTGCAAGGCATTTTAAATGTCTGGCTGACCTTGTATTGTAATTTTCACTGTAACTTTCCCACTTTATTCAGCACAGGATTTCATGTTAGGATTTTGAAAGAAAATACAGGGAAAAAAATTCCAAAACCATGCATTGTCCCAACCCCTAAAAGTCCTCTTTATTTATTGCTTTGCTTTTATTCTGGATCTTACAAGGAAATATGTATATGTATATATTTTATATATATGTGTGTGTGTATATCCTCATATTTCATGTAATTTTATCCTCACTTCCAGACATGAAACACTGTTGCTTAGCATATTTTATATATTATCTATGGCAGATTAGCTCATTCCATGCTCATGAAGCACAAGTTAAAAGTTCAGTTGGAGCAAGAGTCAATTCACTCTTCACTCTGATCTGTGACTCTAGTATTCCATAACCTAACTACCCTTCTAATAAAAAACAGGAAAACCCCATACAAGAGTGAATGGCCTCCTCCCACTACTTGAAAATATCTCCTCTGACACATCTTCATCTAAAAGCCGATAGAACTTCCTTTACATACAAAGGGCAGAAGTGCTGACATTAAAATCCAACTATATTCTTTGCCTTACCCTGGACCCTGGGGACACAGTAATGAGAAAGTTAGACCCAGCCCCTGCCTTCTTGGAACTGTATTCTGAATTCTTCCTCTTCTAGGAAGTCTGTTGAAAATTTTAGCTAATCCTAATTTCTTTCTTCTCTGAGCATCTTAGAATCTGTAACTGAATAATTGACCACCCCACACTGGTATTCTGCTTGTTTCACTTTCATTAGTTCCCACAACATTTTTAGTCTCATTTCCCCAACTAGATTACTAACATCTTGAGATCAAGGCATTTTCTTTATTCTCTATTACACATAATGCTTACCACAAGAGTGATCGCTCCAGTTTAATATTACCTTTTTATTGCTCTTAAGCAGCTAAAAAAAATTACAGATAAGAAAGACTGAGCAAATTAAAATAATATTTTCACTGAGGACTTTGACTGACACAAACTAATCGTAATATATTCAAACATAAATATTTCTCAATCTCTGTATAATATTAGGTGAAAAAAGTAAATTATTATCCCTATATATGCATTGGAAAAAAGAAATAGATAAATATTATATTAAAATACTAAATTAAATCATAACTTAGTAAACTAAGCTGTGATTTTTATTGCTCAAGAATGTTCAACTTCCAGCAAGTTCCTATGCTTAAACCTACTATAAATCATGCTTAGTTATAGGTGGATTAAAATGCTCATATTTTAGGGTACTTTTCTCCTTTCCTATAGTGAACATTTATTTTTAAATTAGAAAAACAATTTAGAATTATTCTGATTTGTTGGACACAGTAACAAGGAAATCTTTTTATAAAATTTATGAAAAGATGGCTCGACCACAGGAAATCTAACAGCTGGCATCCTAAAGCTTTGGTCTGATTTGCTGTTTTAGATCCAGAACAACTGTCCTCAAAGAGGCGGCTCTTTAGCGTCTAACCCCCTCTAGCGAGCAGATTGCAAACATTCGAGTCATTCTTGCAATTGTACTTGAAAGCAGAGGACTTCTGCAGTTGATGCCAGCATTGTTACTAATAGATTTTAATTGCAGAAAATTGCAAGCATGACTTCTTAAATAAATGAACTCAGTTATTATTTTTCCTGAACCCAAGAGTTTCTCTTTTAATGTTTCTATTGTTAAGAAGTTCAGCCTTTACCTTCAATCTGATTTGAATTGCAAAGACTCAAAGTGAAGAATGGTATCATGACATTTAAGGTTATCAGGGTTAACAGGATCATCTATCACCTTTCTAACTTCACTGCAACCAGTCTCTGTTACCTACTGCACACGCCACAGGAATAATCCCACGTAGGTTATGGGAAAAACCAAATGCATGGCCTACTGCAAGAGGGCTGAGGTGATTATTAAACGCTGCACAATGGAGCTGAGGGCACATGGTTTTCAGTGTTGATATTTAATCATAAATTGGATATATGTCAGTTGTTTGAAGAATGTCAATATAGCCATTTGGTTCTTTGCATTTTAATGTTACTCTTCTGCTGAATTTATGTTTTGAGGTTAGATTTATTGTGCAAATTTCAATTTGATGAATCAAATAAATAAACATCTAAAGATGTGTATTTATTTATAATTTATACTTCACTTTATAAATTTATTATTCATTGTTTTCTGAGGTTGAATTTCTTCTGATGGAGACTTTTTTAGCACATTCACTGGATAACTCTTCCCTTCCCCAAGGAAAGTCCCAAGCAGCAACTCCTCAGTCTCTCTACTCTGGGAGAGTAGAGACAACCATCTCACCTTTCCTACTTTTATTGGTTCAACCAGCATTACTATGGTTCTGTTAGAAGTAGTTCATTGGGCTTCGTGCTATATTTGATACAAAGACAATTAAAATGTTTTTAAAATGGGAAATTCCCCCAGGATAGCTGATAATCTAGAAAAGGAGTTCATGTCTGTGTATAAATAACTCTGAAGTAATAGAATGTGTTCAGTGCCTTTCCCTGAGGTGCAAAAGAAGGCTATGGAGTTGGAGGAGAGAGTGGTGCTGTCATTCATAGGTGACTTTAGGAAGGAGGTAGCGCTTGAGTTGGGTCTTAAATAATGGCCAAACTCAAAAGTTTTTCTCTGCCCACTCCCACTCCCACTCTCCAATGCACCAGTGTTTTCTCCCCTTCCAAATGCTTCCTTTTTTCCATACTTATTGCCCATCCAAGTGAAGTCATAGCTTTGGATTGGTCAGATGGCAAGGGTGAAGTGGACCTGGAAAAAAAGAACAAAAAAGCCAGGAGAACAGAGAGAAAGACAAAATGTGTTCCATGGAGACAGGCAAAGGGCTCACACTTCAGGACTCGGGGGAAAGAGAAGCCTGCAGCAGGCCCCCCTTTATATGTGGAGTTTGGTGTAGGACCCGGGCAAGGGTGTCAGATGTGAAAATAAAAAAATTTATCAGTTGCTGGAACCCCTATAACACCTTAAGCCTCGAGATAGATGGGACTGTGATCTGAGTCGCATACAGTTACAACTTCTGTTTCTCGGATTATAGATTGACTCACTTTCTTATTTTTCTTGTTCTGTATATTGATTGATTAGAGAGAATAAGTGATATCAGGGACGAAAACCTTCTGCCTTCTTAATTAATGACCCTTGTTAAAGATCAATTTCCCTTTCATTGTCCTGCTTTTCTTAGATGACAGAAAACCCATGACCATTTTATCCTCTGTAAAAGATGTTAAATGTATCCTTCCCAAAGAAACACTGCCTATAACCAATCAAATTGCTGTAACTATGCACCAACATTGTATGAAAAATGTTCTAATCCTGCTAAAAACTCCTCTGTTTCTGCCTATATAAATGAAACCTTAACATTCCTATTTGGAAAACTGACTCCATTTCTTGGAGGTGGTGCTTCTGGGTTTCAACTTTACACTTGAATAAACTCTCTTCAAATTAGATTCTGGCCCTTTTGATTATTTTAGGTTGACACAGGTGTGTAAAACATACCTATGCCAAGATATTTCTACGCTTAGATCTCAAGTTAAGTATGGCCTCCTTTCTGCCAAGTTATGGTACCATCACGGTACCCTGGGCATCTTAGCCCAAGGAGGAGGCAACAATTCTCAGGTTACCCCAGAAAATTTGAAGCTATGAGTTCAGGTTTACTTGGTTTGGGTCATCATGTTTCATGCATATTGAGAGAGCAGGAAAAGACTCACTCTTCTTAAAATATGGACTAGAACAGATTTTTTCTTCAATGTCCCTAATAATTTGCTGTTGTGTTAGGTAAAAGATAGTGCGGAGCAGACCTGAGAGAACGGTCCTTCGAGGACACAGCCCCATCTTACATCCTGACATAAAATCAGAAGCCCAAAAGGACCAATACGTGCAGGCGGAAAGGCAGTGGCCCGCTGTGTTCCTTGCTGACACCCCCTCCTCCTCTCTGATCTTCTGCCTCTGAAAGAAAACCTGGCCTGTGTCCTCGCCACTCTCCAAGCTCTCAAACTCTGCCCTCCAGAAAGGCTTGGACTTCATCCCTCTGACCGCTACCCAAGTGTCATTTAATCTCAGTTCCTCAGTTTCCTTACCTGTAGAATGGAAATAATAACTACTTTACAGAAATGTTGGGAGGATTACATGAGATAATTTTTATGAATTCAATGAGAGACTGTACTGTATGTCAATGATTTTTAAGTGAGGTGACTTACATACATTTAGAAAATGTTATATAGCACACAATTCTTTAGCCTCATCACGCTATCACCTTGGAGTTGTTTTAATCTGTGCTATTATCTAAGTATTCATATGTGTGAAAGTGATTTATAAACTGTTAAAACTATGCAAATGTGATATTGCTAATGATTTACTTACTCTGAGGTGTCACCCTTCCCAAAGGTTATTTGCATTTTATTTGGAGACCAAATCTTAAGCTAAAGTTGACATTATAATGGTGGGAATTTACACATCAGTCTCATGGGTTGAGGGAAGAGAATGTGGGAAAGGCGAACAATCTCCTCAGTGTCCCCCCAAAATACATCACATAGGAAGAGTAGATCAACTTTACAATTCTCTACATATAAAAGCAACACAGGATGACAACACAGGCCTTGGGGGTCTGGAGCAGATCCATGCCATAGGCAGTGAAGAATTAGACCCCTTTTGAAAAACAACTCCTGTTTTACACTTGAGGTCCAGGAAAGTGAAAGGCAGGAATTGATAGTAAAAGAATGTACTTTGTTTTGTGTGGAACAGAAACTGTTTTAGATTAGAAAAATGTGTTCTCTTTGATTCTAACTAATACCATTTACTTCTGTAACCGCGCTTGCTTTTAGTTGTTAGTCAAATATAGTTAATCAGGAAAAAAAAAAAAAAAACCAGGGCAGGAGTAACTCCATGACAGGCTGAACTTCCTAGAGTAGGCCTAAGTTTCATTCCCCCCGCCCCCCAAACCGAAACGCAGACCAAAACTGGCACCCACGCGAAAATTGAAAATCCCGAGGCTTGGGGCCACCCAATCAGGAGCCAAAACAATCATCCACTTTCAAAGGAACCAATGGATGAAGGGGGAAGGGGGATGGTGGGCTCAGCGTGTCGTGTGCCACCGGTGTGTCGTGCGCAAAAGAAAGTATAAAAGCTTCACTTTTACCCCAGGGCAGGGTCCTGGTTCATAGGAAGGCCACTGCGTTGATGCTCTGGGACTTGGACCCTAGCTGGAGCTAGCCAATAAACTCCTTTGCCATCTGCATCCTTGGTGACTCTGCCTTTCTGTTCCTGGGGCCGAGGGGAACCAGATCTAACAAGAGAAGGAATGCTTGACCTTGAGGCTCCACGCAAGCATGCACCCAGAACTTCTCAGTACGAGTGTGGTCCTATCAGACCTACCAAATCAAAAACAGAGTTAGTTTCTAGAAAAGGAACTCTTTTCTGTGTGTAACTATAATGTTACTTGGAGAGATAGATGAGTCAGTTGGAGAGATGGATGGGTCCTAACAATTCCTCATAAAAATAGGATGCTACAGAGGGACGTTGTGTGTCATTGTAGGTCTATCAGTTGTAACAAATGTTCCATCCTGGTAGAGGTGTTAATAATGGGGAAGGCTGTGCATATTTAGGGGCAGAGAGCACGTGGGAAATCTCTACACCTTCTACTCAATTTTGCTGTTGTAGGAGCCAAGGAAAACTTCCCCTTCACCCTTTGAAGCGTTGCTGAAAATCAACCGACAGGATGCAGATTAAAAGGAGAAAAGGCATACAAATCTGTTAACATGCACAGGGGAGAATCATAGAGTTATTATCCCACCAATGGGGTACAGATGGGGTACAGATGGTTATATACCTTTCTTCTTAGGGAAAAGGGAGATGGAGAAGTGTGGATGATTTTAGGGAGGTAATAAATGATTTTTAGGGAAATTCAATGAGCTTGAAGGACATACATGGCTTGGGACAAAGTCTGTTGGGCCCTCAGAGCAGAAAACACTTTGAGACAAAAGTCTGTCCAAGTGTGTTGACAGACTTCAGTCTTTCTTCCTGAGATATGAGTTCAGTTAATGGAAACTCAGGGAAGGACCACAGGTAATTGTTTTCTTTTTTAGTGAGTCTGGACATTAGGCAGATAAGGGAACTTCAGAAAACAACTGCATCCTGTGCTTTGGGAGGGAGAGGACTGAGAGGGGGTAAGGGGAAGGTCAGAGAGACCTTGAGCCTTCTCCAGTGCAACATGTACAAAATGCTGTATTTTGGGGTATTGGTTTCTGAGCCCCAACATTGTGAATCTAAAACTGCTCTAAAAAACAAAGTCTATTTATAAAAAAAAGTATGTACACATTAGTCTGTGTGTACCTCAGGCCCCCTTGGACCTCCAGCGTCACACCCACAGGCACACGTGTGCAAGCACACTCACAACCTCAATCGCGGGATGCTGAGCCTGCCTCCTTCCCGGCTTTGCTGCCCCACCAGACAACTGGTAAAGGAGCATTCTCTTTGATTTTAAGGATCAGAATCATTCACTATCAAAGTGTTCATATTTTACACCCAGAAGTGAAGGTCAGAGAGGAGATGCAGCTAAAAATGGACCCCATGGCTAGAGAGGAGCGTACCCCACTGGAATCTACCCTCCTTATTGCCACCACTCCACACACCACACTACAGCACGGTGGCATTTAATCTGGGGTCTAGGGCGAATACAAGTTCCAGCATAACTGCCTACACTGCTGTCTGAAGGTGAGGGGCTTCAGTAAATTATGCCTATTTGAATTCAGTGCAGTACTGATTCCTGCAGACAGCACTGAAGAACTTTCTAATTCCTATACATGGATGAGGAATCTAGTTCATGCTCTTAAATCATTACAACAGTTTTTGATCTAACATAACTTTTTTAAGTACCAATGTTTAGGTAGAAGAGGAAAAATAAGGCTATCATCCTTCTCTTCTCAATGGCATTTATTTTTTCCCCCTCTTTGTCTAAAATCAAAAAGCCTGAAATCCAAGTTTATTAATTCTTTCGACCCAAAGTGTATTCTGCTGTTGCTCTGAGCCGGCGCAGCGGAGGCTGCTGAGAGAGGACGGAGGCCAACAGGACACGATGTCCCATCAGATGAAAACCAGTGGGTCTGGTCTATCCTCTTAGGCACATTCACAAACAGCTCAACTGCCAGATTTTCAAGATAATGGGTTTTTAACAAGACCTGCTTACTTTTGAATCTAAATCTAAAGACTTAACAAAATCATGAAGGTGGTTGGACTGTATCAGCGATTCTCAGAGCTGGCTGATGTTTTTAAGTCTCTCTTCCAGGCACTGTGATTTACTACACCAAGATAAGGGCTGAGATAATTGTATTTTTAAACTCCCCAGAGAAGAGTCAAATTGAAGTCTCTGGAACCACCTCTTTCAAATAAAAACATAGAATCTGATAAACCTGATGTCAGGTTTGGGATCTTCTGATTTCTCTTCCAATACCATGGGCCCTCATTACTGTCTGGGATAGTTGAAGGCAACAGAACTAGCTCTTGGTGGGCCACCTACCTGCTCGCTGAAGCCAGAACTGAGTCCTGAAAGTTTTGAAAGCAGTCTATTTGGAAATAGACATGGACTTTTGATTCTGCATATGGACCTTGAAATGTATATTGTTTGTATATATGTATGTATACAAACATTGGTAATACGTAACAATTAGAGGTAGAGATTGATATGAAGATTAGAAAATAACATTAATGCCATTTCCAGAAAAGATCTTCTATTTCAGTCTTTCAGAAATCTAGTGAATATATTTTTTTTTTAGTAAATAGATTTTTGAAGGAACACATCAACATTTACAGTTATCAAACAGAAACTGATATGATGCATAATATTACTAATCTGAAATTAGAACAGTAAACATTAGCATATATTCCATTTTCAAGGAACCAATTTAACTAAGAGCCAGACAGCACAAAGCTCTACAACTTAGAAATATTTATTAAAACTGTCAAGGGCAACACTCACTTAAGGATGAAAGTAAACTATAGCTAGTGTCTTCTTGTCATTTGCTCATATCCATATTTCCCTTGGCTCTGTGCTTGTCAATTCAAAATTATTAAGTTCCAATGACTTCACAACCTTCAGGTCATATCTGACAGTAAGCAGGCCACCAAATTAATCTTCTTTGGGGAGGTCTTGTGACTCAATGGTGACATTCTGTCTCTGAGTAAAGTATCTTGTCATAAATCCTTCAAATTGTTAATGTACTGATCAATGTATAACCTGAAGACACTAAATAGGACATGGATTTGAGATTAGCTGAAGCATGAATTTCTACTGATTGTCTTGCATATAGACATCTTGAGCCTTAATGATGCAATCTATAGCCAATAACTGTAACTTCTGTGTTGTGCTCTCCAAAGAAAAGAGGGCAACTCCACTATGAGGGGTCCCCCTCCTTTCTTATAAACTTTCCTACAAAAACCTTTCACCTTGTAACAGACTCTGAAATACTCCCAACTCCGTTGGTGTGTCTTCTCAGGTCGATACTCACATTTGGCTTCCAATAAATCCTTATCAAATTATTTCTTCCCCAACAGCCTGAATTTCAGTGGACAGAGTTATTTGTTTTGTTTTGATAGAAATATCTGGGATTCTTATTTTAGGAGTGGAGATGTTTATTTCAGAAATAAAATAACAGTGTACTTCTACTAATTATTACCAGATCTCTTTTTACATGTAAATCCCCAAAGAATCCATTTCAGAAATATACTAGATTTATATAGATTTTTGAATAATGGTCTTCAGCTCTGATACTCTCCTTCCGGTTCCTGCAACCATCTCTGTCAGTGCCATACTTTTGATATTTGCTGCATATTCCTGATTTATGATAACTTTTTTTAAATTTTGTTTTATATAATGCATTTCCCAGAATATATTCTTTGGAATATATTATGACCAGTGTCAGGAGAGTTAACTTAGCTCTGGGGCCAAATTGTAAATGTACAGTGTTACCCGTTTCATGGAATGAAAACTATTTCTGATTCTTCTCTAATTGAAATAAAGAAGAACATATTTGACAAATCAGTGGCCATATACTGTACCCTTGTATCTGAGGCCATGCTTATCTGCTCTAGAAAAATACCACATCTGGGCCCACTTGACAATGGGCCCAGCAGCAATTCATCCCAAGATGGAAATAATATATCTGGGATTTAAAATGAGCACGGTCAGAAGACCTAAGCAATCTTCATGAACAAGTAGCTCAGACCCCATTGTCAGCCACCACGCCATTTCTTTAGCTCAAACCTACAGCCATGCGGTGAATCACTTAAGTATAGCTGACGATGGGTTGGCTTACTAGCCGACAGTGGATGGTAAGCTCTGTGGCAGCTTCACTCATACATGGACTTGAAAGAACAGTTTCAAGTGCTCTGGATGGTATCAGAACCAGAAACACTGGCAACACCTGACCCACACTGAAATGATTTGTTTTTCAATTGACATACCTGGGATATGTCACAGGCGTGCATTATCCAGCAGATACTATCTTTTTCAAATTAACCTGAAAGCCAGACAGCTGAGCTACCCTCAAGTTAATTGCAATTGATGTTTTTAAAAGTCCCAGATCTTTTCAGTTTCTAATACTATCATTTTTATCTGCTGAGAGTATAAGTCTTTGATGTTGAGTCATCTCACATCATAACACAAAACAAGTTTTGCCAGAAGCCCACAGGCAGCCTAGGATGCACACACAACCCCAAAATTCACAGGAACAAATGCACAGCCTCTTCCCGTGTTAATTACATTAAGATGAAGGAGACTTCATTGCTACTTAAAACAACAATCTCAAAAAGAAGACTGAAAAGTGATAAACAAAGAGACTCATTCCTTTTTGTAAAACTTATTCAGAAAAGGCATTGCATTTTATATACAGAAAGACAAGTGCATTTTAATTATACCACATTCAGAAATCCAGCCTACTATCTCCTTTTATGCCATCCAAGCAACTTTAACTAGCCTTCTGGTTATAACTGTATTTTGCTGCCACTGTTTTGGAATGATCACTTTTCAAGCACAAGCAAATCAATATGTAACATGCTGCTTTATGACACCTTGTTACTATGCTGCAGCACTTTGTGCCGAGTCTGACATGTGCTGTTTTCCCCTGTCTAACTCATCTTAGCTGAGCCTGACAGGGACAGAACAAAGCCTTTCTGTTACCTGTCGAGGAGGCAGTGTACAGCACAGGACCAAATCATTCTGCTTTCTTAATCCTGTCTTCACTTAACATATGCTAAGAAACAGGACAGCTTTTCTGAACTAGCTTTGGGAAAAAGTGTCGACCAGCTCAAAAGAAATTTACAGCTGAACAGAATCACAGAATTCACCTAGAATAATCCTTATATATTGCAAATTGGCAGCCTAGTTCCTAAATAGTGAATGAGACTTCTGCAAGGCTACTCACCGAGAGAGCAGGAGTGTCATTATAGCGATGCACTCAGCCAAAAAGAAGTCATCAGCTGAACAAGCTGTATTGCCCTAGAAATCCACCCCCAATTACTGTCTCCCACACAGCCTCAGCTCTTTCCTCTGATCACTGACCCTCTGCTCCGCCTTTGGTATCTCCCTAGTTGGTTCCAGTTGTTTCTTATGGTGTGTGGTCTCAGGGTCCAGTCAAGAGAATAGTGATCATGCTAGGTATTTAAAATAGAGGGTATTAAATTCAGAGACTGGGGTACATTGTTGTTGGAATGCTGAAAGAGCAAAATTAGCATGTCAAAATAACCTAGAGATCAGTAAATACAGGAAGCAGCTACAACCCCAGGTATGGGAACAACAGGAAGGAAATGGTATCACCAGAGGCTGGGCGGTCAGAGAAGAGTTCCCCATGAGATGGGCGCTCCAGCAACCATGGCTCCTGCCTTCAGCTATTGCCTCATGGCTGATGCCTGGATCCATGAAGAAATTGGCACATACTTATTGCTGGACAAATTATTCCAACAGAAATTACACTACTGCTAAAGAAAACAGCTTGTTAAAAGAAATCATTTCATAGCATGTCTGGGGAAAAAGGCAAACTGTTATCTTCTTCTGTACTCTCGACACTCAACACACAATGCTTCTGGTTACCAAAATATGTGGGATTTTCCCACACCAAGCAATTCTCTAACATCGACTTGGTGTCTTACAAATCAATTCAATTCTGACCCTAAGAGGAATTAGACCCTATAGGTTAAAGGCCCAGTCTCCTAAGAATGAACCCTCACTTCAAGTGCAAATTGCAAGTAGTAGGTATCCAGGTTACCCACAGCTTCTGACCAGCTTGCCTGTGTTGGGACTCAGCAATACCCCAAAATGAAGGCCTTAGAAGCAAAAGTTTTTCTCTGACCTTCTCCTACCTTCCTGTTTCTGGCCCCTTATTCTCTCCCTATGCTAACCCTAGAAACTAGAATCCCTTTTCCCCAAACCTGGCCATAAAGAAATTACCTGACCTACATTGTTTGACTGTAGGTCAAAAGACCCCCATTCCAGAGAGGCTTCTGCTCCATGCATAGAAAGAAGGAATGCATGCTCAGAGGCAAGAATGAATTGAGACAGACAGGCCTTGCTGGGTTTCCCCACTCAGTCTGTCAGCATTAGTTCATACCCTTTCTGTCCAATCATATTTCTACACAGCTGTCCATACTTTGCTGAACCTAAGCATAAAAATGGGCAAGTTCCCCTGTATCTTTGGGCCTTCATTCCAAGGCTCCCAAGCACATTTTAAATAAATTTGTATGCCTTTTTTCCTATTGACATGCCTCTTATCAGTGATTTTCAGTGAACCTTCAGAGGGCAAAGGGGAAGCCATCCCTTGTGCCCATCACTTACAAAGCAAACCTTCCCGTAACCCAATTCTCAAGTTCAATCATTTGCCAGAGCAGCTTACAGAACTCAGGAAAGCACTTTACTTACTATTACCCACTTATTGCAAAAGGACCACTCAGGAACAATCGCATGGGAGAGATATACAGGGCTCAGGGCCTCCACACCCTCTCCCAGTGTTCAGCAACCCAGAAGCTCTCTGAACCCTGTCCTTTTGAGGTTTTATGGAAATTTCATTATGTAGGTATGATTGATTAAATTATTGGTCGTTGGTGATCAACTCAACCTTCAGTCCCTCTCCCTTCCCCAGAGGTTGGGGCTGCTGAAAGTTCTAACCCTCTAACCATATGGTTGTTTCCTTTGGCAACAAGCCCCCATCAGTGAGGCTATCCAGGAGCCCCCAGTCACCATTCATCTAAATATCATACAAAAAGAAACTTATCACTTGAGAGATTCCAAGGGTTTTAGGAGCTGTGTGGTAGGAAATGGAACAAAAATCAAATATATATTTCTTATTGTAAATCACAATATCACATGGCAACTGAAAGCCTTCTTATGCCTATGAGAGATAATTTTATATACTCATTAAAGCCAGGCCCTTAAGGGTATATATTAGGCAAAACCTTGTAGTCCAGTTCTAATTACTGCATATGATTAAAAGTAATTTTAAAAAACCATTTCTTTGAAAATATTTTATAATTAAGACTGCTCACTCAGATTAGAGTTTTCCCTGTACCAACTTGTCTGAATTAGTGAGATTCTTGCCAAGAGCAATAAATCAGAACTGTTATATTTACACTGATTTGTGTTCAGCCTCATCCATCATAAGTATCTAGTAATTTGACCTATAATTGCTTTCCTTATTGCCTCAAGTTTTATTAACAGTAATAATTGCTACTATTTATAAAATCGATTTTGTACCAAGTAAGTTATAAAAATCTCATTTAGTCATCCCAATTTATCTTGAGGTAAGTATTAATATCATTATTCCCATTTTAGAGATGAGGAAGCAGTTCTAAAATTTTCCATGAGTAACTCGCATTCACAGAGATCTTTTTTTAGGGATTACTGTGTGATTTATAATATTCATCTCTGTCCTTTGTGCTATTAGAGAGATAAAATAGAATTGCACTTAAAAAATAACTAATTCAAAAGAACCGTAGCAATAAAAACTACCCAAAATGGAGCATAGGAAACATTTTTCCTATAGTTATAGCATCTATGTCTCCTAATTCCATCATCTCAGTAATTTCTGCAACCCCTGGTACTTCAGAATGTGACCTTATTTTGAAATAGGATAGTTGCAGATGTAATTATTTAAGATGAGGTTATACTGGAATAAAGTAGACCCTTAATTCGACATGACTGATGTCCGTATAAGAAGAGGAGAGGGGAGAGACACACATGTGACGGCAGAGGCAGAGGTTAGAGTGACGCAGCTGCAAGCCAAGGAATGCCAAGGTTCGACGCCAGGAAATGGCAAGGAAGGTTCTACCCAGAGTCTCAAAGGGAGCCTGCCCTGCTGACACCTGGGCGTCACGCTGCCAACCTCAGAACTGGGAGAGAATAAGTTTCTGTTGTTTTAAGTGACCCAGTTTGCGGTACCTTGTTACAACAACCCCAGTAAACTAATAATAATTCGTTTTTACCAATTTACCTGGTAATTTGGATGAGATGTTGGACACTGTAAATTTTATGCTTTGCGGTGCTAAATTTTGTCATATTCCTTTAAGGAGTATTGGACTTTGTTCTAGCATGCAGTTAAATCACTGAGAAACGATTTCATCCTTTTGAAATTTACTTTTAAATTTCATCAAGAAGGGTCAAGAGAAACTATTAGTCTAGGGCCAGTTTAGCCCTGCTGCTAAGGTAATACCCTTCTTTGAACTCTACTCAATGCCCAGGTCTTGCAAGTTTTCCCCACTCTGGCTGATGGGAATATGAAATATTCTCAGCCCAGTGTGAGCTCCAGGAATTGTTAAACTTTTTTGCTTTCTGAGGGTCTTTCCCTGACCTCAGGTAGTTTCTTCTCACCCATGTACAAATCAGTACTTAGCCAAGGACTAAAGAAGACCCATGTACACTTTTCGGGAATCCTTCACACAGCTCCTCCTCCTCCGGTATCCTGTTCAGCGAACTCTAGGCATCTGCTCTCCCAGAATTACAATTTCTATCTCTTCAGTTCAGCAGACTTCTGAGTTCTGTTTGGGTCTCCCTCTCAGCACTGCATCCTGGAAACTGCCTTTAGGAAATAAGCTAGGTCAATTATAGGGCGATTATCGATTGTCCTTTCCTAACAGATCACAGTTTTCTACTGCGTCTTATCCAGGGCCTGGAAACTTTTGCTGCATATGTTCTGTCTGGGTTTCCTTTTTTTTTGTTTTTTAGTGTTGGAAAATAAATAAATCTGGTCCCTGTTATATCATCATGGCTAGAAGGAAAGTGTGTTATTTATTTTTTAGTGCACAAGAATAGGCATTTTGAAGAGTTATAATTGTTTTCCTTCCTAGTGTCTGGAGGGCACATGCCATCTCCCTACTTTCCGCTAATATGTAATATATCATGTATCTTTATGGCACCAATAGGTTTCTTGTCTCAAAAAACAAGAAACCTAAAAAGTGAACCAGAGCCTGGCAGATCACACCCAGAAACCCCAATCCCAATAAACGTCTTGTGCTGTTGATGACTGTTAGATGCAATCTGGTGACAGAAACCATATTCTGCTTTTTCAGTGATTTCATCAGCCAAGCAGAATGATAGGCTTCCAAACCAGACAAGTACAAACTTTGTGAATCCCATCTTTGAAACAATCTTGGCTTTCTCAAAACCACGGTGGACTCTGGGCAGGGGAAGAGGAGACAGAAAGCATTTAGGTGACAGTTGAAAGCATATTTCTTCTGTGGTGTGGTGTGTGGTGTCATAATTAGGAACCAGGAAATTCACATAAGAGTAAGTTAGACAAAAAGCAACTCTCTCCTAAACACGTGCTAAATGACATAGACTTTATAAACATGACAAACTCTAAAGGCTGAGATTTTTATAGCAATTTATAAATGACAAAACATTACATTTATTTATTTTCTCCAAACCTTTTCCATCCAGTCTTCTATGTCTCAGCTGATGGCAATTCCATTTCCCAGGTACTCAAAGCCTTGGGCTCACCATTGGCTCTTCTTTCTCCCTTACACACCTCTCCTGCCCAATCCATCAGCAAATCGAGTAAGGTCTAACTATAAAATAGGACTAATGCAATCACTCCCCCACAGCCCCTGCTCTGAGTGACTGTCATCTCTCTTGATCCCTGCAGTGGCCTCCTAACTGGTGGACCTGCCTCTAACCCCATGATTACGCTCAGTCCAACAATGTGCCTGATCCTGATATAAATCAATAGAAACGATATTTTGTCACTGTCCTACTCTAAACCCTGTGGTGGCTCCCTATTTCTCTCAGAGGAAAAGACAAAGTTCTTAGAATAGCCCATAAAACACTACAGAATCCACCTATCCTGCCCTGACACTTGGTTCTCCTTACCATGCTCTGCCTTTGTTTTTATTCCATAATAGTGTTACCCTCTAGCACTACACTAAGTAATTCGGTTATGTCCAACTACAATCTAGTCTAGCAAACCAGCAGTGTTGACTGGTAAGATGTTGACACATATTCCCTCAACTAATGCACATGGCAAGAAAACAAGTTTTCCCACTGGTACTAACTACCCTTAATCTACATGGTCATGTACAACTCTCCTTTTCGATAGATAGCAATAACAGCTCTTAGAAACCATGTATAAACTCAAAAAATTTCCAGCTTCTGGGACCTCTTTTAGGTTTCTGGAAAAGTTCACTTAAGGTAGACACAGCAACATTCCAGAGGCAACAGTCTGTCAGCCTCACAGGCAGCATCAAGCAACCAAAATCCTCTTAAACCAATGGGACACAGGACCATTTAGGGATTGAGCAAAGGACATAGACTACAGGGTTCCCCGGGTTTTTTATTTTGTGCATGCAAGGATATAGCCAAACCTCATATTTTGACTACCTTAAATTTCACAAAGGAAAGCTCATTTTTAACATTCATTATATAGTCAACAGGTCTACATTTTCATCAATAATAACACAGTTCTAGCATCCACTTCTCTAATTACCATAGCCTTGGTTTGATCAAGATACAATAATGAAGGAAATCAAAATATTCCACTGCAAAATATATTTCTTTGACATATTTTCAGATGGCTGTTTAGAGAGCCAGTAAACAAAAGTAGCCCTGTAAAGCTGTCTTTTGTGGGGTAGATTTACATCTGTAGAGAAAATCTACATTGATATAGCCAGGTTTTTTCTGAGGCCTTCCCTTGTCCAGATCTAGGAAAGATTAACTAAGTCTGACAACTTTCAAAGGTCTGAAAGAAACATTAGCTTACTACAGTTGGGGAAAGTATACTTTTATAAACAAAATTAAAACATTTTATCTTTCTCTCTACCTGATTTCTCCAGAATTTAGAAACTATTTGTCAGTATTCTTAATTTATGACAATATAGTTATTTATAGAAATTTAATAAAAAGCTACTTTCTTTTGTAACAGAACACAATTGGAAACACTAGTTATTTTACCCAGGCTTTGACTGGAATGACATATTTTCACATATGATCAGATGACTTTCAGAAATTTAGGTTGACTAGAGCCAATAAAAAGCCCCTTAGAAAGACTGGCCTGGTACTTTGTCCACACAATTCCCTTACAATGTTCCTGACCTTGTGATGAGCAAAGAATGTCATTTTCTGACAGGCCCAGGAAACACAAGATATTTTGGGACTTCAATAAAAAGAAATTCCCAATTCATACAGGTATTACAGGCACACAGACTAGTGACAAATCCTTGGCTTGGCTTCTTAGCCTAGAGGTTTTTAAAAGACTAATCTGACATTCCTTATAAAAAGTTCCAACAAAGCCAACTTAAAAAGAGCCTCTATGACCAATCACTATTCCTGCTATGCATTATACAAATAATTAGGCCAAATATAATAAGACTGAAATGTATTTTATTAGTAAAATTAACTCAATCACAGGTTACCATCTATTCTCTCTGAGGACAGCTACTTATGATATTTTATCTACATAACAAGACCTCCTTTGCTAGCCAGGCCTCCTCTTCACCACTTCCCATAACCTGTCTTGCCACTGTAACCTGATTTACCATCATAGCTTGTTTTTGATCATGCTCTGAGCTCCATTCTTTATATAACCTCAAGATGGTAGGTAAGCCTCAGTACCCCACTGGGGGATTGGGGTAACCGATCTGTGATTCTGCCTTGTGTGCCAGTTTATAAATTTATATTCCTTTTCTCCAATTAATCTGCCTTTTGTGAGTCGATTTTTCAGTGTACCTTCAGAGGGCAAAGGGGAAGTTTTCCTTGGCATTTATAATAACAAAGCTTATGATAGCCGTGTTTGGCATGGGGTTACTATATTCTAGTAGCTGATTACCCCTGTGGTATGGATTGTTTATTAGGGAAAATCTCTGCTCCTAGATTTAAAACTTGAAGTAACTAACACATGCTAATTTCACACTATCTGCAGGAAATATATTAAAGTAGACTGGAGATCTCCTAGCATGCAGCAATGAGTTAACTGACACCTACACACACCTAACTGACCAAAGGTAGAGTGTCTCCTGTTTTCACTATAACAAGCACCAAAACAGAGTAAGTTCTTGGAAAAATTTTTTTTCCTATTTCTTTTCTTTTTAAAGCCACGCTGTTGATCAATTCCTGGCATCATGCAACATGCAAGTGGCAAAGATCGAAAATTCAATTATAAAGAAAGAGTGGGAAGAGCAAGAGTGTCACATCAAAATTTCATAAGTATCAGTAACTGTCTCTCTCTCCATCAAAAACTTCATGTCTGTGGGAAGGAGTGATTAAAAAAATGGCCTTTCTACAAGATCATAAAATTCCTAACCTAGCACATATGAGTAAGGACAATCAGAATCTTATATATCAATCATTTTTATTCGTTTTAAATGTTTTTTTCTGGTGTTTTATGATTTGAATGGTTCTTTCTGAATATAGAATAATTAGCTCTTCTGTTTAAAAAGCAATAATGTATTTCTAGTAAAAACGCTAGGTTAAAAATATTCTTTTCATAGTATGCCAATATTTTTCATTTTTATATTTGCTAAAGTGTCTAAGCAACTAGAAGCATCAGATGAATTAGACATGTATTTCAATGCAAAAATTATTTATTGTACATGAATCAGTATTTCCCACATAAAATTCAGCAAAGTACAATCAATCTAAAAAATATTGTTCTATCAAGCCATGCATCAGCCAGGGAGAGTTATAACAAAAAAAAACTTTCTTGATTTTTTTATTGGGTTTTGCCAAACTGTATTTCTAATGTTTTTGTTCTTCAGATCACAAGCTCTCTAAAATGAACTATTTTTTTAAAGATCTTGAATTGTGTTATAGAAAAGCTACTGGGTTTTTCCAAATTTTCAGTTATTGATGAATAAAAACAAAAGGCAGAGCCAAAATGAGATTTCAAATGTTATTGTTCTCAGAGAAATGTGATTTTGGTTGGGCCTGAGAGAGGGTTACTAAATTTGACTCATGGGAGAGAGGCAGTAGCCATTTCAGTTGAGAGCCAAGCCCAAGTTTGTCATGGAGACCTGAAGCGACACTGTCAGCTAGGCTTAACCACTTATTTAGGGCAAGAGCAAAGCAGGAGTCCTAAAAAGAAAATAAAAGGAGAAATCTTAAACTTTGCTGAATTTTTCTAGAATTTTGCAAACCAGAAGTTTAAAAAGGGGCTATTTTCATGTCAACATAGATGTAACGTGTCTCTTGTGGATGAGTGATGCATTTACTTCAAATTTTACATGGTGAAAGGTGAGGGGCTTGTTACACTGTCATCTCCTAAGTCCCTAGGGCCACTAAAAGTATTATTTGGGCTCTATGTAGGGCTCTAAAGAATAGAAATTGCGAAGGTAATAGGAAAAAAAATACACTGACATGGCAGGAGAAAGGAAGCAGTGTCTAGCAAAGATTAATTGAGCAGAAGCATGTTAGGTGGAGGGGAGCACAGTGGGAATGGTAGCATCAGAATACCCCAGGGATATGTTGAGAAGTATTTTATTTATCATTACAAAAACACAGTGTGGAAAGTAACATAATCCATTTTCCATTCTATTTTTGTATGGTAAAATTATCCTATGTCCATAGGTTAAATGTAACTAAATTTGTTAATACTGTTTGTCAAATACTCTCCCTATAAAAACATCAATTCTTATAAAGCATGCAGATCTATCAGTCATCTGTTAAGAGAAAGGGAAGCTGATTAAATTATTGAAATTATTGATATGAATGTGTCCTCTTTTAAAAGCTTTGAGAAATAGTTCACATACCATTCAATTCATTCATTTCTTAAATTTTTAAAATGTTTTGTTTTCATTTTTCATTTAGTTTTTACAGCTTTACTGACAAATAAAATTGTATACATTTAAGATAGACAATGTGATGATTTGATATATGTATACATTATGAAATGATCACCACAACCAAGCTAATTAACACTCTCATCGTCTCACATCGTTACCTTTCTTTGCCTGTGTGATGAGAGCACTTAAGATCTTAGCAAATTTTAAGTACACAATACAGAATTATTAACTCTAGCGACCATGCTGTACATTAGATCCCCAGAACTTATTCATCTTATAACTAAAAGTTTGTACCCTTTGATCAACATTTTCCCATTTTCCCACACCCCTCCCCTCTGCCCCTGGCAACCACCATTCTCCTCTCTGCTTTTGTGAGTTCAACTTTTTTAGATTCCACAAATAAGTGAAAATATGCAGTATTTGTTTTTCTGTATCTAGCTTATTCACTTAGTGTAATGTCCTCCAGGTTTATCCACATTGTTGCAAATGGCAGGACTGCCTTCTTTTCTACAGCTGAATAATATTCCATTGTATATACATATATCACATATTCTTTATTCAGTAATCTGTTGATGGACACTTAGGTTGTTTTCGTGTCTTGGATTTTGTTAATAACGCTGCGATGAATATGGGAGTGCAAATGTCTTTTCAAGATACTGATTTCATTTGCTTTGGATATATACCCAGAAGTAGGATGTGTGTCCTTAAAGTTAAAGAGATTCTCTTGTAGATGGCATATTGGTGGATCTTGTGTTTTATTCATTCAGCTACTCTGTATCTTTCGATTTGAGAATGTAATCCATTTACATTTAAAATAATTGCTACTAGGTAAATACTTACTATTGCCATTTTGTTAATTTTTTTCTGACTTTTTTTGTAGTACTTTTGCTCCTTTCTTCCTCTCTTGGCATCTTCCTTTGTGACTTGTGGATTTTTTTTTACACTAGTATGATTCTTTCTATTTTTGTGTATCTAGTACAGGTTTTTTCCTTTGTGGTTATCATCAAGTTTACATAAAACATATAATGGTCATAACAGTCTAAGCTGATAACAACTTCAATTACACACAAAAATTCTACACCTTTACTTATCAGACACACACACACACACACACACACTTCATGCTGTTACACTTTACATCTTTTTATGTTGTCTATCCATTAACAAATTATTGTAGCTATAGTTATTTTTAATACTTTTTAAACTTTTATACTGAAGTTAAAAGTGGCATGCACCAACATTACAGTATTAGAGTATTCTGAATTTAACTATGTAGTTACCTTTTACCACATGTGTATGTTGTTACTTAACATCCTTTCATTTCAACTTAAAGAACTTTCTTTAGCATTTCCTGTAAGGCAGACCTAGTGGTGATGAACTCCCTCAGCTTTTCTTTATATGCAAATATCTTTATCTGCCTTGATTGCTGAAGAATAGCTTTCTCAGGTCTAGTATTCTTGGTTGACAATTTTTTTTTTTCAGCACTTTGAATATGTCATCTACTGAGGCTTATAATTGTGCCCTCATATGTAAGAAGTCATTTATCGCTTGCTGCTTTCAAAATTTTCTCATTGTCTTTGACAGATTAATTATAATGTGCCTCAGGGTAATCTTATTTGGAATGATCTTGCTTGTAATGATTTGAACTTCATGAAATTTGGGAAAATTTCAGACTTTTTTTAACAAACTTCTGTCTCTTTCTCTTTCTTTTCTCCTCCTGATACTCCCATAATGTATATATTTGTTCTCTTGGTTGTTTTCTATAGGTCTCATATGTTCGTTCACTCTTTCTCATTCTTTTTTCTTTTTGTTCCTCTAACTAGCTAATTGCAAAGAATCTGTTTTTGCATTCACTGATTATTTCTTCTGCCTCATACAGTTGAAGCTCTCTTTTGAATTTTTCAGTTCTGTCATTATATTCTTCAGCTACAGGATTTGTTTGGTTCTTTTTTGTTATTTCTTTAATAAGCTTCTCATTCTGTTCATGCATTGTTTTCTTGATTTAATTTGTTGTGTATCTGTGTTCTCTTGCATCCCATTGGACTTCATTAATATGATTATTTTTAGTTCTTTGTCATGTAATTCATAGATCTCCATTTCTTACTGAAACTTTATTAGTTTTCTTTGGTGGTATCATGTTTGTCTGATTCTTTGTGATATGGATAGAATTGTTTTGGTGTCTGTGCATTTGAAAGAGCAAACACCTATTACCTATTCCAGTCTTTACAGATAGGTTTCAACAGGTAAAGACTTTCTCCTATTAAATCTTCAGGCTGACAGGATCGCCTCTAGTACCATAGTAGAGTGTGGTTGGAGCCAGGTCATGTGGCTGCTACTCGGTCCACATTGGGGTCTGCATTTGGTGGGCCCATGTTTTAATTTAAGATCTGTAAGATGGATAGCACTCCTTCAATGATTGGGAGAGACACAAGATGGAAATAAATATTTTCTTACTTACAGATTCTGGGGGGTACCTGACAAATCCAAAGTCCACACACATGGAGGTCAGGGAGGGAGGTACATGGAGTGAGAGAGAGAGAGAGAGAGAGAAAGAGAGAGAGAAAGCAATTCCTTTATTGGGATTCATGGCATTATCTGAACATATTCCCCTTAGGGAGTTTTATTTAGTAGGTTTAAAATAAGCAGGTAGGAGTTTAGGAAGTTACGCTGTGACTGAGAGGTGATTACTGTGATATATTTGTACATTCCATATGGGGTGTGAGGGTCAGTGGGACCAGTTGAGTAAGTTGTGTCTGACTGTCCCATAAGAAGATGATCATCAGGAAGAAGTTGTATAGGCAGACATATGATTGACTACACTGAGAAACTGGGAGGAAGTATAGAACTAGAAACGGGAAACTGAAAACTCGAAGCTGATTGAGTCTTATTTCTGCTATGACAAAATACGATTCATATTCAAAATGGATGCCAAGGCAAGATAAAATTATAAAAATTAACTACAGCCTGTTACTGGGGTATAGGCAGGCATGTATCCTGTCTGGTCCCTGGGCAGATGGGACTGGCTCCAGGACTTTGGTCAGTAAAACTGGCATTGGGACAAGGGTCTGCTACAACATCTGTAAATGGTGGGCCTGCAAACAGCAGTCAAACCAGATGTGCTGATGTGTGGGTCCTTTTGAGTCCCTGAGAGGACTCTTGCCAAGTCACTAGGTGGATCCCTCGTTGGGCAGGACTTGCCCCAGACTGTGGCTGAGTAGTGTTGAGATTGAGTCATAGGGCAGTTTCAGGGTCCACAGCCAGGACCAAGGTCTTCAGGCCCCCTTCTTGTGGTACAGATAAGCATGTCTCCCTCTGTGTCCCTGGGTAGGCAGGACTGCTCATACATAGCACCAAAGAGAGGCTAGAGCCAGGTTACAGGGCTGCTTCATCATCTTCAGTCAGACTGAGGTCTGCAGATCTGCTTTCATTAGCACAAATGGGATGTCTTCTCGCTGGTCCGTGGGCAAGCAGAACTCCCAGAAAGAGGCTTGGAGGGCCTGGAACTGGGTTACAGGGCCTCATTAAAATCCGTGGTCAGACCAAGGTCAGTAGATCTACTTCTGAGTGCACAAATGGGCAATTTGTTCATTTAAAGTGTAGAAATGAATGGTTTTTAGTATATTTACACATATACACTACCATAACCACAATTTTAAAACATTTTCATCACCTCTGAAAGAAACTCCATGCCTTTTAGTTATAATTACCTACCTCCCCAGTCCGCTTCTAGCCCTACTCTACCAATCTCCTTTTTGCTTCTATAGATTTCTTTGTTCTGGGCATTTCGTATATATGGAGTCATATAATATGTGGACTTTTATGACTAGCTTCTTTCATTTAGCATAATGTTTTCAAAATTCATCCATGTTGTATCATGTAGCAGTACTTCTTTCCTTTTTATGGCTGAATACTATTTCATTGTATGCATATACCACATTTTATTTATTTATTTATCCATTCATCAGTTGGATGAATGATATTTGAGTTTTTTCCACCTTTTGGTTATTGTCTTAGTTCATTTGGACTACTATAACAAAATATCATAATCTGAACATCTTGTAAACAACATTTATTTCTCAGAGTTTTGGAGACTGAAAAGTAAGATCAAGATGCTGGATAATTTGATGTCTAAAGAGCTCCCTTTACCCGGTTCATAGATAGCACTTTCTTTCTATTTTCTCATATGGTGAAAGGGATGAATGAGCTCCTTTGGGCCTCTTTTATAGGAGCACTAATCCCATTCATGAGAGCTCTGCCCCCATGACCTATTATCTTCCCAAAATTCCATCTCCTAATACTATCACCATGAGGTTTAGCATTTCAACATATGAATGGTGTGGTGGGACACAAACATTCAGATCATAGCAGCTATTAAGAATAATGCTGCAATAAGCATTCATGAACAAGAGTTTTTGCTTTTCTGGAGGGGGTGTTCGTTTTTTGGTTTTTGTTTGTTTGGGGTTTTTTTTGTCTTCTTTGTTCCAGGAGCGGAATTCCTAGGTCATATATGTAACTCTGTGTTTAATCATTTGAGGAAATGCCAGACTGTTTTCCAAAGTGACTGCACCATTTTGCATTTCCATTAGCAGTGCATTAGATCAAAGTTCTGATTTCCACATCCTCACTTACACTTGTTATTATCTGACTTTTTAATTCTAGCCATCCCAGTAAGTACGAAGTGATATCACATTATGGTTTTGATTTGCCCTTCCCTAATGACTAATGATGTCAAGCATCCTTTCATCTGCTAATTTGCCATTTATATATTTTCCTTGGAGAAATGTTTGTTCATATACTTTGCCCATTTTTAATTGGATTGTTTGATTTTTTTATTATTGTATTTTACAAATTCTTTATATGTTATGGATACTAGACCCTTGTGAGATATATGATTTGCAAGTATTTTCTCTCATCCTGTGGGTTGCCATTTCATTTTCTTGATGGTGTCCTTTGAAGGATAAAATATTTTAAATTTTATGAAATCCTATTTATCTATTTTTTCTTTGGTTGCTTGTGTTTTTGTCATATTTAAGAATTCTTTGCCAAATCCAAGGTCATGAAGCTTTATCCTGTTTTCTTTTAAGAGTTTTGTATTTTAGCACTTATATTTAGTTCTCTGATTTATTCTGCGTTGATTTTTGTATATGGTGTGAGGTAAGTGTTCATGTGGTTCTGTAGTTATCCCAGCACCTTTTGATGAAAAGAATTTTCTTTCCCCATTGAATGGTCTTGGCACCTTTTTCAAAAATTAGTTCACCATAGATGTATGTGTTTCTTTCTAGACTCTCAGTTTTATTACAGTGATCTGTATATCTGTCCTTCTGTCTGTACCACACTGTCTTGATTACCATTGTTTTGTAGTAAGTTCAAAATCAAGAAATGCGAATCTTCCAACTTTGTTCTCTTACAAGATTATTTTGGCTTTTCTGGGTTCTTTACAATTTCATATGAATTTTAGAATTATCTTTCCAATTTCTACAAAGGATTCAACTTCTTGCTTGAAATAAATAAATATATAATAAAATGCATTTCACCTTAACACATGAAAGGTATTTTAAAGTCAGGCATACAAATTAGACAAACCAGGTACATTATATTTTTGAAAAGAGCACATAAGAAATTTTTTTTTTTATTTTTCAATCAGGCAGGGTTAGTATGATAAGAAAATTTAATCTTGTCTTTTTAGGAAGAAAATTAACTTTTAAACAACCAAGAAAATATATTCAGGTCCTAGGATTAAAGGATAATGGAATTATTTCTACTACTTTAATGAGCAGACATTCATCACCTCTTCCCATGTCCTAAATCCAATCTTCCCATGTAGGTCTAATCTATAGAGAGTAGATGCATTGTTTACAAATGCTCACTCCCCAGCCAGACATGGTGGCTCACTCCTGTAATCCTAGCACTCTGGGAGGCTGAAGTGGGAGGATCATTTGAGCTCAGGGATTCGAGACTGGCCTGAGCAAGAGTGAGACACATCTCTACTAGAAATAGAAAAAATTAGCCTGGCATGGTGGTATGCACCTGTAGTCCCAGCTACTTGGGAGGCTGAAGCAGGAGGATTGCTTGAGCCCAGAAGTTTGAGGTTGCTGTGAGCTAGGCCGATGTCATGACACCATAACCAGGGCTACTGAGCAAGACTCTGTCTCAAAGAAAAAAAAAAGAAAAGAAAAAAAAAGAAATGCTCACTCCCCTTGCTGATATGTGGAGGAAGGTTGTAGAGTAATGGTTAGGCTTATTGATTTTTTTTTCATTGTAGTAAATTTGTATTCCAAGGAGAGAACACTGAATTTTGAGGAGGCTGATAGTTTTAGAAAATTACTGTTTACTCAGACTCTGACTGAGATGGTTTATATCAATTTTGTCTAAATATTTACTACAGTGTGGTAAAATGTCAACTTGTCCTGAAAGGAAGAGCTCTAAATACTAAAAGAATTTTCCTCAACTTATTTTACTTAGAAATTTTTAGAAATACTAAATTCTAAAATACCTCAATGATACACCTTGGATTTGTTTTATCAATGAAAGCATTCAAATATAGTCCCCACTCCACCCCATTACACAAGGTAGTCCCAAACAATAATTCCTTGAGAGATGTGACTAATCAATGTACATATAAACCAATGAGAATAGATAAGGTTTATGTCATCTACTCAATCAAAATCACAAATGTAAATGGTCCTTTTCATTATTTCTATTCTTTTCCTCCAAATTCCTTTTTTTTTTTTTTTTTTTGAGACAGAGTCTCACTCTCTTGCCTAGGCTAGAGTGCCGTGGTGTCAGCCTAGCTAACAGCAACCTCAAACTCCTGGGCTCAAGCGATCCTCCTGCCTCCGCCTCCCGGGTAGCTGGGACTACAGGCAGGCACCACCATGCCTGGCTAATTTTTTTCTATTTTTTCTAGTTGTTTGGCTAATTTCTTTCTATTTATGGTAGAGACAGGATCTCGCTCTTTCTCAGGCTGGTCTCGAAACCCTGAGCTCAAGCAATCCTCCT
>CAUYSK010021037.1:0-13632 GCA_963575035.1 Avahi laniger
AGTGCAATGTGCACCACCCAAATGATGGACATATTTGAAACTCGGACTTAGGGAGGGAGGTGGGGGCAAGGGCAACATATGTAACAGAAACATCTGTACCCCCATAATATGCTGAAATAAATTTAAAAAATAAAAAAAAAAAAAGAAAATTGTAAAATAAAAGAACAAACATTAATTACATAGAAAATAAAACAGCAGGGAGGGTTAAAAAACACAAAGCTAACTTTTTGGGCAAACTACAAAATAGATAATTTTTACAAGATTATTCAAATAAGATAGAAAAGGCACACATAAATCAAGGAGAAAAGAAAACATTTTAAAGATTTTTCTAAAATAGTATTTCTAAAAACATTTTTGAACATGAACAATGTATGTCAATTAAATTATACACTAAATCAAAAAAATACACAAATTAATGTTAGAAGAAATATATAACCTGAAGAAATTTAGAAAAGGATATAAAGAAATTAATGCAGATTCTAACATGTTTTTTATAAAACATCACGACCTAGGCAATCATTATCATATATAACCATTTCAGAATAATAGAGACAGACCATTTTCAACTCATTTTAGATATTAAAACTAAGAATAATTCAAGGAAAATAAAATTATGGGAAAAATGCACTCCTTTAAAGGGAAAAATTAGTCAAAAAATTTAAATGTACAAAATATGATGGAGCATTTATCCCAGAAATATATGTATGGCTCAAGGTCAGAAAATCTATTAATTAACTATGTCACATTTAGATAAAATAATTTGATTTTATCAAAAGGGAGCTTCTCCTGAGTAAGTCTGACAATCAGGTGAAAGTCTTTAACTCTTTTAAAGGTACCAAGCCCTTCTTGTGGAGAGACTCTCTCCATTGGTGGTTTTGAAAGCATAATCCGATGTGACATAGGAGAGCATTTCCAGAGTGCCACACGGCAAGGCACTGAAGCCAATCTATAGGAGCTGAACGTGGTCTCTTGCCAGCAGCTAGAAGAAAGCTCAGGGCCTCAGTCATTTTAGACACAAGGAATTGATTCTGACAGCAAACTGAATGAGCTTGAAACTGCCTGTGAAAACTCAAGCCTGAACAACTTCTTGATTGGATTGAGGAAAGTCTGGTGAGATGCTGGATCCGAGGACCCAGCTAAATATGCTTGAACTTCTGACACAGGGAAATTTAGAGATAATTAATAGTGGCATCATTGTGAGCCTTTATCTGTGTGGTAATTTGTTATTCAGCAACAGAAAAGTCATACAAAAAACAGCCTTCCATAGTCATGGGGGAAAATAGAAAAGAATGCGAGATGTGGAGGTTACATTTTATGTTTGGTGGTTGGTCGTTGAGAGAGTGTCAGAATGTTTCAAGGGATGAACTGGCCTTGTTAGTGGGAACACCATTGATCGTTCCAGGAAAGTCCGACATGGGTGGAAAGTGAGTTTAAGGAACAGGAATGTGACCTTCAGAGAGATTAATTGTCTTTTTCAAAAGCATGTGGCTTTTACCAGGATTAGAGCTTAAACCAGAATCTTCTGACCTCTCAAGGAATTTTAACATATTTTGCTGCTTCTCTCAAAAATAATAAATACTTAAGTAAAAATATACATACATATATCATATCGAAAAGGTATTCATTAAAGAAAAAAATCTATGTGAAAGTATCCTGTGTGCTCAGATAATCAAAGTGTTTATTCTTTTTTTTTTTTTTTAAAATGTGGATTTTAAAAATATTCTTTACTTGACTCTTTGTTTTTATAGAAATACCAGTAAAGACTTTTAAGAGTTGAATTGCAACATGGAAGGAAATCGAAATTTGCATGAAGCTATATGAATATACTTTAGCCTTTGAGATTGTTTTATTAGCAATGGACCTTTATGACTCTTTGATTGCTTAATGAGTTGTACTTACTGCTACTGCAGGAAGGGGCCCAGGATCCTGAGTTGACAGAGAAAACCACCTTAAGACCAGAGAGCACTTTGATCCCTGAGCTACTGGTAATTTTTTTTTTTTTTTTAATGCACAGTTTAATGATGCATTCTATTGCTTACCCTGGTCACCCAAAGTTCTTTTGTAAAGTGCAGGCACATTTTAAACATTGCTCTATCATAATTCTATTATTATCCAAACAGGACAAAGGTCTGAATGTTTAAAGAAACATGCCAAAGAAAGATTTTGGTCAATTTAGAACTCCTTTGATATTTCCTAAAGGTACAAGTTAGTGCACTTTTTGCTTTGAGAAACTAGAATGGGTGTATATTGATTTTTTTCTCTTTCATCTCTTTGAGGAACAAGTAAATACAAATGTTTGTATAGACAAAAAGGACACCTTACAAACTGGAGGGTAAAAGAACAGCAGGGAGAGGCCAGGTAGTAAACCGAGCATGCAGTGACTGGAGATGGAGCCCTGTTGTTTGCCAGGGCCTGGGTTAGCTGTAAATAAACTAGAGGCCATTCAGAAGGAGGTGGAGGACCTGCAAGCAAAGTGCTGGTTGGGATACCATACTTTCATTTCTTTGAATTTCGACCCTTTTATGTATTTATTTTATATTTCAGACTTTCACTGCTCTGTAAGCATTTCAGGGTCCTTTAGGAATGTTCTTTCTCAGACACTGGGGGCCTTCTGATACTGGTTGATGAGTTGTAAGGGGTTTCAAATTAGATGGAACAGAAAGAGAAAGGAAACTGCTGAAAAGAAACTTTGTGCTAATCAGTGAATTAGGTATCACTTTGAAAAACAGGTGTTCTGAATCTCTATTTAAAAAAAATAATGCTGAAAGAAGCAAAATTACATAAATTGAAGAAGTTTGCCAGCTAGATTACTGAAGGAGAGCTCTTTTCAAAATGGAATGAGTTAACTATGCCCTAATTCCAGGCTTTCTCCAAGTATTCTAAAAGTACACATACTTTTTTGCTTGAAATAAAATTTCTCGTTGGCTCCTCTGTCTTGAGAGAGAGAATTAATTCTTCTGGTATCACATTAATCCAAGGGTTGTTTTGTGTGTGAAGGAGGGACTCAGTGAGTCTGGGTAAAAAAAAGGTCCACTTTATGAATCCATTCACTGATAAATAATTACTATTTGTCTGATTTCACTTAGAAATAGTCCACATACAATTATTATGTTAACATATATAACGAACATACAAGTTGTGAGGTAATGTCATACATAGTTACTCTATGTGTATAAAATAAAGATGTCTTCCAATTTGTTTTTCTCTTGAGAACAATGTCCACATCCACCTCATTGTGTTGTTAAGACCCTAGAATTTTGTCTGAAAGTTAGTAGTAGCTCAAAGATGCCATTCTCTTCTTCATTTCTACCTCCCCTAAAAGCTAAGCAATTGATTTCTAAATGAATTTTATGGATTCAAAGGGAGGATCAATTTGGTTTAGTAACAGAACTGTAATTCTAGCAGAGTGCTTGACACGAAAGAGTCTCAGAGTTACCCCTTTTCTGTACCACTCTAACCCTGGCCCTGGCTGCTATATTGTCATAGCGTGTTTGGAGTTTTTGACTCCTAAACCTTTTGAATCCTCACTCATCAATCGTCATTTCAGTTTTTGATGACTGGTAAAAATCTTTTGTTTTCTGGACCTGTCTAAATGCCTTTTGTTGTAGCGGTATCTGCATCTGAAATCTGCATTCTAAGTATTTAACACTTCCATCCATCACGGCATGCATTACTAGACACACACTATGAGTCATTAAGCAAGTAATTGTGTTCTTACACTTGTGTTCCACTTGACATTTGTTCTGAGTCTCTTGGACACATCTCAACTTAATATGCTAAACTCTAATAATCCCCTTTCTTAAAAGATGAATAATATAATAATATTCAGTTATATATATATGTATATGTATATGAGCACATCTACAAAGGAAGTGTGGAGAGTTACAGAAATACCTATTTTATAACAAAAGTTCTATTAGTGCAGTTGATATAGATTCTTTGAAATGCTGTAAAAGGAAATTAGCAGTTTTTGTTGATAAGGTCCATGTGCAAATTTGTCATCTGCATATTTTTCTAGTTAAAGAAATAATTCTAGAGTGCAAATTTACTCTAATGACATAGACATCATTTGGCTTCACAAAGACAGAAAAACTGAGCTAAGGTCCATTTCCTATTTATAGGATGTAATATGCAGCATTTAGTTGCAATATTCACTGAAGTTTAAAAAAAGAGTGTAAACAAATTTAAAGCATGGGGACACTGTCACAAGGTCTCTTTGCCCTGAATGGCAATTTTAATTTAATTACAAATGTTATCTATATGAATTTTATAACAACATTCAACCTTGTTTTTCTCTTCTGTAACACTTCTGCATCTTATTTGTATTCTATTATTGCCTAAACCAAACGCTCTTGCAATTACTTGTTTACAAATCTTTCTCTTCCACTAGAAAGATGTTGAGGACAGCAAATATATCACATATGTTTCTATATCCCTAGGATCTATTCCAATGCCTCTCAAGCATTATGTGAATAATATATATTTGTTGAATTAATTGGATTGCCTTTTTTGTTACTAAAGCTCAAAATTACTTGATTTCCCTCAAATACCGATTCTTCTTTGTATTTCTCAGCAGATTTCAAAGAATTTCAATTCAACAACGACAAAGAAAGCATTTGGTCATATAGTATACATTTTTAGCTCTTTTATTAATTATTCAATTTATTCATGCATTCATTCAGCCATATATTAATTTATCCAATAATCGAATATTTCAGAGTTTTAATTTTCTAAGGACAGGTAATACACCTGATGCACAATTTTTTTAATTTCCCCATATTTCTAGTCCAATGCTAAGTTTACACACTAGTTGTGTACCCTTGCACAAGTTACCTAACATTTCTGCCTCAGTTTCCACTTTTATTAAGTGGAAATACAATAGCATATTGTATTTGTGGTGAAGATTAAATGAGTTATATAGGCAAAGTGCAGCCACAGAATAAGTACTATATAATTCTTTGTTGGTGTTACATTAGCTATCCTATCAACTCCTGCCAACTTGCCTGATAAATACAACTTATCACTAAAGAGCAAGAATTTAACAATGGTCATTTGAGAATTTTTTTTGCTACTTCTCCAAGTTCTAAGCATACCAAAATGGTTTATTCAGAAACATTTAGCATTTACTCTTGCAACTATTTAAGGTGAAAAAAATGACCAATCCAGGTTCACTTGGTTTAGTTTGTTTCCAGTTTAGAACTCATCATCACAAGTGGTTTTTAATATGTTTAAATAATTCTAAGATAAAGGAAACTCATTTGTAAAATGTCATGTTTCTTTAATCAAGATACAAACTGTATGATTTTGAACTGATTTATATTCTCTCTTTAACAAATCTGGCTACAGTGCAGTTGGCCAGATATAGTGCTGGGGGTGAGTCTGGAAGCCTGGCCTCCTGTCTTAGATCTTCAACTTTCTCACTGTAGTCACCGTGAGCAAGTTGTGTGACTTCTCTGAATCTTAGTGTTCTCATGTGAAATGGTGACATGCAGAAAAAAATTTCAAAAAAATGTAAGCAGAGCGATCTCGCAGTGTTTTGCACAGTAGTTTCTCTGTGAAGGTTATTTCCCTATCTCTAAGCTTCCTCCTTCTTTGGAGCTATGATTTAGTTTTTCAAAATAGAGTAACATGATGTTGTGTTCCTTTTATTGGAAATCTCAGCATTTCTTTTTTCATAGAAACTTAGTAATTGGAATCATTGGCAGACAAGCATGATTAAAAATATATATTTGAAAATCATGCTGTGATCTTAAAAAACATCTAATCCATGTTCCTTCTCAGAATTTTACCGTCATTGTGACACCCTGCAGCCTGACCATACACATTCTTCTTCAACATCTCCATTGTCCAGGAACTCTCTGTTTCCATAGACATAGCATTTTAATTTTGTCCATTTCGGCTAAGATCTCAAATTTCTTTCCCCTGCTTTCTACCCATGGATTTATCCCTGACCCCTTGGGTACCCACATAACAAGTCTGACTGTTCTCCCAGGCCAGCCCTTAGCTGCATCATCCAGCAAGCCTGCTGCTCTCCCTATTTCATCTCTCAAAGGAAGGCTGTTACTTGCTCTGAGGTTTGGAGCAAATTATTTACTATCTTTGGGTACTCTGTTTCTTTAGCTGAAAGTACAGATAATAACATCTGTTTTTCTTGGTTGTGAGGAATAAATGAAATGATATATACTATTCAAAAATATTGATTAAGCACCAATTACATGCCCAGCATTTTTAGTCTAGAAACTAGAGCTGTAACAATGAACATAATTTACAAATGTCCCTCTCTCATGAACTTCTTTTCTTGTGTGGGAGGCAGACAGTACACAGTCTATGGGGTAGCACAGTAAATAAGCAAAATCGATAATGGTGGGTAGTGATAAATGATAAGAAATAAAAGTAGACTAATAGGACATATGTAAGAGTGGATCAAGGAGTCTGAAACTTAGAAAAGACATACAGGGAAGACTTTTGAGAAAAGTGATATTTGAGGAGACCTAGAGCACTGAGGGAAGTGATTAGATGTATTTGGGATAAAGAACATTCTAGACAGTTCAAACAGCAAGTACTGGGGCCTTGAAGTAGGGCCTTGGCAACCATTTCTGTCCTGAAATAAGAATCAATGTATACTAATATCTATTTTTCTACAGCAATGTTTTGAATTTAACCTACTACTTTCTAAAAAGTTTTTCTCTTTTTCCAAAAAAAAAAAAAAATTTATTTTCTTGCCACAACAGTACACATAAGGAAACTAGTAGCAGTATCATCTTACGCACAATACACATATTAAGAATTTGATTTCACAGTGCTCATAAACTTCAGCTTGTATCTCCAAACTAACCAAGTTATTGGAACATTAACCACGCAAAATATTTTTCATAAAAAATATTTTTGGATATCTGTTTAGCTTTCAGAGACAATCACCAAATCTTTCATCTCCAAGTATCCTGTGTCTTCTAATATGACAGAAAAGAAACAGAAGCAAAAACAAAAAAAGGAGCAACAAATTCTCTGTTTCTTCCTTGGAGAAGTTTTGTCCCGAGATTAATTGTAAGTGGAATATACTAAGGTTGCTTTGCCAGATGATTAACCACCTGCTGCTTTTCATCTGGAAGGTACACGGATGTGGTTAAACTTTTTCCATGGCACATGGTATTGAAAATTTTAAACATACCTAAAAGAAAATATTGAAGGCCCAATTTATTATTAAACCTTAAAGAATATTGTTGTATATTTCCTTTCCTTTTCCTCCATATTTCTCATGAATGTTTTAAAAGTTAAAATTTTTAATATTTTCCCAAAGGGCTTAGGATTGTTTAATGCTGTATAATAAGAGGTGTCCAAACAAAACATATATTTTTATCACGGATGATGTATCATAGAGGTGCCAAAGTATGCTGCCTCTCCTAGGAAGGTACCCTTTTCTCTAAGATTTAGCCAGTGTGAGGTGTATCAACCAATAATGCAGCCAGAAGGGGACTTCAGAGACAGGCAGACAGACAAAATTGCAAATTGCTAATAAGACATTCTTAAATTTGTCTACCTTTGGGTTATGTTACAATAACCCATTCAGTATAAAAAGCACCTTTTACCAGACTTGTATTTTAGGATTTTACAATTTCTAGGCCATACTTACTGTTGTTATTGTTGTTGTTGTAGTTACACTGTCAAATGTTCCCTCAGGATTCAGATATCATTAGAAATAAATTCAAAAGTTGCTCATAATCAAGTGAAATGAAAATGAAAATTGAAAACATAAAACAAGCAAACCAAAATCTTAGCCTGGATATTGTGGAAATGGCTGTATCCCTGATTATGTGTGGATTATTTCAATGAGCTATAATATTAGTGTGCAACATGGCTTAACCTTTCCTAAAAACTTATTTTCTAAAAACTTAATTCTGCCAGAAATCTCTGGGCGAGGAAAGCTCAGTTGTCTCCTAAAATTCTGGTAACGTTCACCTGCATATAATGCTACCATGTGGTTTTTTTTCTTTCTTTCTCTCTTTCTCTTTCTTTTCTTTCTTTCTCTTTCTCTCTTTCTTCTTTTCTTCTTTCTTTTCTCTCTTTTTCTCTTTCTTTCCCTCTTTCATTCAACAACTACTGAGGTATAACTAATATCCAAAAAAACCCCACAAAAACCTCTGCACATCTCTAATGTATGCAGTTTGGTGAGATTGGACATATGCATACACCCATGATACTATCACAACAATCAAGGTAATAAATGTACACCTTCACCTCCAAAATTTTCTTTTCATCTTTTTTTTGTGTGGTAAGAATATTTAACATAAAATCTACCCTTTTTACAAAATTTTAAATACACAATACATTATGGTCAACTATAGGTACTATGTTATACAGCAAATCTCTTGAATTTATTCAGCTTAGTTAACTGAATCTTTATATCTTTGAACAACTCTCCTCACCCCAGGCCCTGACAACCACTACCCTCTGATTCTATCAGTTTGACTAATTTAGATACCTCATGTAAGTAGGATCATATAGTATTTATCTTTCTGGAACTGGTTATTAAACTTAGAATGGTGTCTTCCAGGTCCATCCATGCTATAGCAAATGGTGGAATGTCTTTCTTTTATAAGACTGAATAATATTCTATTGTGTATATGTACAGCATTTCTTTATCCATTTATCACATTTGGGTTGTTTTTCATACCTTGGCTGCTATGAATAGTCATGAACTTGGGCATTCTATTATAGCAACTGGCTGAGATCCTGATTTCCATTCTCTTAGATAATGTATACATGCCCAGAAAGGGGACTGCTGGATCATATGGTAGTTTTATTTTAATTGTTGGAGGAATCACTATACTATTTTTTATAGTAGCTGCGCCATTTAGCATTCCTACCAATATAGTGCAAGTGTTACAATTTTTCCATATCCTTGCCAACACGGTCTTTTAATTTTTTTGTAATAGCCATACTGACAAGTGAGAGGTGATGCCTCATTGTGCCTTTAATTTGCATCTTCTTGATTAGTGATGTTGAAAATTTTTTTCATATATCTGTTAGCCATATGTATTAATATATTTTCTTCTGAGAAATGTCTATTCAGATCTTTCCCCCATTTTTAAATCAGGTTGTTTTATTGTTATAGATTTGTTTGACTTTCTGATATGTTCTGGATACAAATCCCTTATTAGGTGTATAGCTTGCAAATATTTTTCTCATTCTGTAGATTGTCTGTTCACTCTGTTGTATCCTTTGCTGTACAGAAACTTTTTAGTCTGATATAATCACACTTGTCTTTTTTTGTTTGTTTTTGCATGAGCTTTTGCGGTCAATTCTAAAAAATCATTGTCAATGTCATATGGCTTTCCCCTTATGTTTTCTTCTAGTAGGTTTACAGTTTTATGTTTTATGTTGATATATTTAATCCATCTTAAGCTATTTTTTAGTATAGTATATGTTAAGGTTCCAATTTTATTTTCTGGGATGTAGATAGTCAGTTTTTCCAAAACAATTTGTTAAAGAGACTATCCTTTCCCAATTGTGTGTTTTTGGCACCCTTGTTAAAGATCAGTTGAACTGTATATGCACAGATTCATTTCTGGGCACAAAACATTCATATATTATGCTTGAATATCAAATTTAGAACACGTACCCTGAAATATTTTATTATGAATTTTTTACTTGTTTATAAATTATATATAGATATTATCACCAATATGTTATATACAACATAAAATAAAAGCAAAGCAAAATAGAAATAAAAGAATAAGTAAACAAATATATAAATATTATAAATATGTAATATTTTATTACAAACTCAGAAACATGTACTCTAAATGCCAAATTGTACCTCACTGTGTGCAATTAAATTTTTATTTTACCACTTTTGTCTTTTTCATCTTTTCATTTTTTTAAATAATTTTTACACATTTTTCTTTCCCTAAATTATTTAAGATTAATTTTCAGAAGTAGAGGAACTGAAATTTTATCAGAGATTCCATAGATTAAAATTCAGCTCTCAATCCTTTACTTTTCTTCTCCTGAAATACAAGACACAACACTATATAAAGAGTGAGTCTTACCTTGAAATTAGAATTTTTGAATTAGACTATTTAATACATTCAACATTTATTCTGCTTATTGAAACTCCATGTGCATGAGATACCTAGGTAAATGGTACAAAAAGGACGTCTTGTTTTCTCTTCACTATCAAGTATAATAGAATTAAATATAAAGTTGATATTTCTCTTGTCAGATTACTTGATGGCAGGAATTGTGAACTCCTATGTTTCAGGAAGAGGGACAAAATATGGATAAACTGGATTTTTCCCAAGGTCACCTTTCGAGTCAGTAATAAAATCCAGGTGTATGGGTTACTGGTCCATGTTTTAACCCCCTAAATAGATAGTTTTATAGAAATGCTATCTGCAGATAGTCAGTAAATTTAGAAAAGTAAATTCTTGTATTAATGGCTATCCTGAAAATGGTTTCTTTTTAAAAACTTGTAAAACATGTCAGAGAAGAAATTGAGAGACACTTAGAAAAGATCCTCCCAAGGACCCTCCTGGTGAGGATGAAGTTCACTAGCAGAGCATTTCTCCTTGGGTACTCCTGCTGTCCATCTTGTAACTGGACTGTGACTATATGCTTATTCCTCCAAATGTTCTTATCTTATTTCCTCAATTGGGAATAATTCACTGAAAAAGTTAAATGTAAATAATTTCTATGCTTTGAGATTCAAATATAACGGATCAGAACCACCTTTCTATCTCAGAATTGACAGATAGAAAGAAGAGGCTAACAATTTCTGATTACTAGCACCAAGCATGTTGCATGTATAAATTCTTTTAACCATCAAACAAATTTGAAAGTAAAATTTTATTATACATACTTAGGGATGAGAAAACTAAATCCAAAAAGTTATGTGTATTATGCTCACATTCAGATAATAACTAGTGATTTCATGCCCAATGGTCTCTTTGTGTCAAAAGTATTTATATAAATAGATGTGTCTATTCTTATTTTCCTTGTGTATGCCATGCTGCTTTTTAATAGTGTATATTCAGAGTATACAACAAGATGTTTTGAAATACATATACATAGTGAAATGATTACTAGAGTGGAGCATATTGACATAGCCATCTCTTCACAGTTAGTTTTGGGTGTGTCTATGTGTGGTAGGAGCACCTAATATTTATTCTGTTAGCTAATTTTCAGTATACAGTACAATGTTATTAATTGTGTTCCTCACGCTGTACATTCAATCTCTAGACTCCCACATCCTACATAGCTGCAACTTTGTATCCTTTGACCTATACTCCCCATTTTCCCTTCTCCCCTCCCCTGGTAACCACCATTCTACTCTGCCCACACGAATTTGACATTTTTATACTCTGTATATAAGGGAGATCATGCAGTGTTTGTCTTTCTGTGACTGGATTATTTCACTTAGCACAATGTCTTCAAGGTTCATCCCTGTTGTCACATAGTCCATAATCTCTTCCTTTTATAAGGGTGAAAAACATTACATTGCATACATATATCATTAAATTTTTTTTTGAGACAGAGTCTCACTCTTTTTGCCCAGGCGAGAGTGCTGTGGCGTCTGCACTCCCCATTCCCACCCCACGGTCCATGCAAAAATTGTCTTTCATGCAATCAGTCCCTGGTGCCAAAGAGGATGGGGAATGCTGGCCCAGAGAAATGCTCTTCAATGAATGTCATAGGTGGTCATTAAAGTAACCGTGGTCGTTTACTGGAACTATTGTAACAAAGTTTTATACAGCGAATGAGTTAGACCATAGACATTTATTTTATCACAGTTCTGGAGCCTGGAAATCGAAGATCAGGATGTTGGTTAGGATAGTTTCTTTAGAGGACTATGAGGAAGAGTCTGTTCCATGGCCATTACATAGTTCCCAGTAGGTTGATAATAATGTTTGGTGTTGCTTGGTGTGTGGAAGTATCATTCTGATTTCTCCCTTGATCTTCATATAGTGTGCACCTCACATATGTGTGTATTTTTATGTCCAATTTTCCCCTTTCTATGAGGATGTCAATCTTATTGGACTTAAGGGGGCATCCTACCCCAGTATGACCTCTTCTTAACCTACCTAATTATGTCTCCAATGATCCTATTTTCAAATAAGGGCACATTTTGTTGCCATGGGGGTTAAGACTTCAATAAATGAATTTGAAGGGAAGATAATTCAACCTACTACAGTAACTTAATGTTTTAGTCTGTGGGTGGCACTAGATTGACCATTCCAGGGAATACAAATATAACAGAGGAGCCCTTCTTGCTGTCAATGGAAAAGAACCCAAACTCTGTAAAATAATTTAAAAAAATTTATTTTGAGCCAAATATGTGACCATGGCCTGGAAAGTCACGCCCAGTAAGCCTTGAGCGAATGGTCTCGCTGTTTGTTGGATTACACTCTGGTTTTATACATTTCAGGGAGACAGGGATTACATGTAAAGTCATAAATCAATACATGGAAGACATACATTGGTTTGTCCCAAAAAGGTAGGACATATCAAAGCAAGACATTACAGGTTATAGATGGGGTTAAAGATTCTTTGATTTGTAATTGGTTAAAGAAATAAAGCTTTGTCTAAAGTCTTGGAATGTTTTAAGTCAAGATAAGGAAGTCTGTTAATCAGAGACAAGCCATTGGATATATATGTGCAGATATGGTTTAAGATTTGTCTTGTATAGCCTTAGGTTTGTTAATGAGCTACAAAGGACATCTCCAAGAAGGGACAGGAGCATGATGAGGCACGTCTGACCTCCCTTCTCACGGCCAGCAGAGGAGGTCCATTCAGTCACCAGGAGGGCTTAAGATTTTATTTTATTTCTTATTGCTTTCAAGGAGGTTGAGTTGAGTTCAAGAACACAGAGTGTTTACTCGGGGAGATATAGGTTTAGATGCAAAAAGTGACTTTCAAGTAGAGAGCCTAAGATTTAGAACCGGTTCTGACAATAATTTCTTGTGACCTTGAACTGTTTACCAGACTTTGGTTTCCTCATATATTAGAGGAAATTCTTCAATTGGCTGCTAAACCAAAATAAGCATTAGGCTGGGGTCTTGGAGATATGGTGTGATAGATGATTCCTGAGGTCTCTTTCAATTCTAAGAGGTTGTGACTTGGGTCTGCAAGAGCCTGGGAGCTATCAGTCAACCTTGACACCAAATATTGACCAACTGGGTTGTGTCCGTCTTTCCTTGCTTCACTGCTTCTCTCTACTTCATATGTTCCCCTGATACCGTATGCTTTTATGACATAATTGTTCTTTGTTTATGCCTCCAATTTTGATTTCTGTGAATCCTAATTTATATTAGCTGAGTGATGCTCAGGAGATGAAATCATGTTCCAGAAATTATATTTTAAAATGTTGGCCGTACCCAGTGGCTCACGCCTGTAATCCTGGCTCTATGGGAGGCCAAGGCGGGCAAATTGTTTGAGCTCAGGAGTTTGAAATCAGCCTGAGCAAGAGCGAGATCCCATCTCTACTAAAAATAGAAAGAAATTAATTGGACAACTAAAAATATATAGAAACAATTAGCCAGACATGGTGGCGCATGCCTATAGTCCCAGCTACTCGGGAGGCTGAGGCAGGAGGATTGCTTGAGCTCAGGAGTTTGAGGTTGCTGTGAGCTAGGA